>APFE031163665.1:21999-48426 GCA_000404065.3 Pinus taeda
AGGGGGAGCGAGGGGGGGTGAGGGCGAGTGGAGGGGGAGGGGAGAGGTGTTCGGCATGGAATCCCCCAAGGCATGTTTTGAGGCTCAAAGCCCAAGTTTTGCCCGAATCTTGTTGTAAAGCTCCATGAATTACGGGCATGGGGTGTGAAAGTATGATAGAGTCATAGGGTTGTCCACCCTAGTTTTGTAATGTAATGTCGGTTGGATAGACCTACCCATGGTTTGCGGACCATGGGATTGTATAAATAGAGCGAGTCTCTAAGTGTATAAAGATAACTAAGAATAGGCGATGAGCATGAGAAGTCTAAGTGACAAAGTTGAAGTGTGCCTTTGGGTCGTAGAGTAGGAGAAGGCTTTGCAGCTGAGTGCGCAGAGGCCTAGTAGTCCACAGCTGAGTGCGCGGACCCCTACAGCTAAGTGCGCAGGGCAAAGTTGAGTCTGTAACCAAGGAAGGAATTGATAAAGAGAAGTTTTGTTATAATTATATGTATTTGTTCTTGGGTTAATGAACGATTGATATAATTTGCAAATATACTATGTATCTACTGTGTGCACCTATATGAATGGTTTATATTGTTAAGTATACTTAAAGCACTCAAGTAGCCAAAGCTAATTAACTAACATTGGAATACCATTGAGGTCTTGGGTAATAACACAGAGCATGACGTTTAGCCCCTACGTAGGGCTACGTGAAGGCAGTATATCAGGCTACGAAGTGCGGGAAAGTGCATGAAGCAACCTACACATAGGGTCAAACTGCGGACCAATCGAACTCATTAGACATCTCTAGGGTGCAGAAACCTGGTTCTAGCACCCTCCCATACTACTTCAGGTGAGACCTCAGTCCACACTCTACGGACTGTTTCTGAAAGGGCCAGTAGTACTGGGATTTGTTTGGCTAAAATAACTTTGAACCTGGGTCAAGTGCCAACAAACCAGCAAATGGTTCCGTTTCTGGGACCGAGATCTGCATAGAGATGTCTAATGTCATATCACTAGAATCCGACAAAGAAAGGAATTGAAGAGTGGTTGGACAAAAATATTCACGAGTTCATGGCACAGGAAAACAAGAATCCGTGATTATTGAGGAAGAGTGGTTAGATTGCTACTTATTTACAAAATTCCATGAAATTTTCTTTGCATCTTTCCCCTCTGAGTTATACGAGTGGATCGCAAAGCTAGCAGATAGTCAAGGAAGGTGTAGGCTCAACAAACCTATTGTGTGGACTCTAGACTTGGTGCGCAGACTGGAAGCATCGAAAGATAAGATCATGTGCACTGTCAATCACTGGTTGGATCGGATCATAGGAGGGTTCATCACCGAATTCGTGGTCAATACTTCGGTTAGCTATAGCAAGGCAAAACTATGCTTCCTCAAGGGACCGTGAGGTAAGTACATTAAATATTTGAACACTTAGATTAAAATGCTACTGTGTGAAAAGTGAGTTATGCAAATAAATTGATGTTTGGGGCTACGCGGAGTGGGAGGATCTACAGAAATGAAGGTAGCACAGAACTCGAAACTAGCCCCTTGATATCACCTCCACGAGGGGTGAAAAAGAGCTTGCGAAGGTTTCACCAAGTGCGATCAATCTGATAAAGTAGAGAATTCCACGAATACCACCCCCACCCACATCACCACCAATTTCACCATCTTCACCCCCCACTTTTCCCATACCACTTTCACCACCACTGCGAAGTAGTATGGCCAGTGCGATAAAGTTTCCAGTGTTCAACAGAGTAGGGAATGAAGATCTGGACCAATTTTGGTTCGTGGTAAAAGCAATATGGGAAGCACAGGGTGTAACGAATGACAATATAAAGAAGGTAACGTTGGTTAGCACTCTACAAGATCACGCACTGACTTGGTACATTAAGCATTCCAATGACAATCTGAATGTTGGGATAGTGAATATCCAGATGGCACTAAATAAAGAATTTATCAAGCCAAAATTCGAGGCACAATCGATCATTAGATTCAAGATAATCACAATGCTACTAGGCGAAACCCTATGGGAGTTGGATCAAAGACTAAAGTGCACAATTCATGAAGTGAACATGACCTTAACATATGGGCAACACCGCAAATGGTTTGTATCCTCGTTAAAATGGCATCTACAGAATGCACTGTTGCAACAAAGGTTAACGACTCAGGCTAAAGCATTAGAGGTTGCGATGAGATTGCACGAGACCCCAATACAAGATCCAAACCTGGGAGTCCAACAAATTCACGTGCAGTTGAAGAAATTGTGCATTGAGATGTAGAGTTTGAAACAACACAGGACAACTCGTCTAGAAGTGCATGATGAAGTATGGTTTGTAAAGTGCAAGGGCTAAGGACACAACAAGAACCACTGCCCGGTGTTCACAAATTACCTCACAGGAGGAGGACTAATGCCTTTGAGACTGGAGGCACAAGTAGGACCAAGCATGGCACCTACATTTTGGTGTGCAATTTGTCAGATAGGAGGGAAGCACGCTACAGATAACTGCCATCTATTACAGAAGTATGCGTAGAATTCCCGGTAGTTGTTTTGTAATTTTTGTAGGTCGATAGGCTATGATGAGAGAACCTATAGAAGTTATGAATTGATGATGGATCAAACTCCTACCTATAGAGTTCAGGCTGAAACACGACCCCTCGATCAAAATGCAGGAATGGTGCATGCTAGATTTCAGGGGCACGAACAAGGTTGAGGAGGAATGGAACTAGGAAGAGGTCGTGGCCAACTGATATGTTACAATTGCAAAGGACCGGGGTATTATGCTTACAATTATACAAATCCAACAAGACCATCATGCTTAAATTGTACATAGTTTGATCATGAAACGGAGGACTGCCCCATGCTGATAGTGAGGGTGCGCGATAAAGGAGCACTCCAACCTCCCTCGACTCAGAACTTGCAAATGATGAGGTTTGAGCTGTGCGAGGAAGACCTGAATGTAAATATCATGCTCTGAAGTGGTATTACAATGTGGGATGACAAGGGCAAGTAGCTCGAAGAAATTACGTGGGTTTGCAAGGCTTCAATGAAGGAACCTGAATTTGATCTGGAGCACGCTAAAGAGACACTCATGAAAGCTAAGAAGAGCATCGTAGATGTCTCTACTTCAGGAATTAAAGACAAACTGGAACTGGAAATGGACCCATCAATGCTCACTACATTTTTGGAGACATGCATGAAGTTGTTGTGCAATAGCAAAGCTGTGAAGGGGCTGCAAGAACTCATCACTAGATGTGCTGGGACCACGCTAGGAGAACCGTGTGTAGTTCAGAAGCTCAAGAAGCACTCGACGTGAATAGGAAGGGAGATGAGATTGACCGTGAAGATCAGGGAATATGAAATGGATCAAGTGATTTTGGATCTAGGATCGGACGCGAACGTCCTACTAAAGCAGACATGGGAGCGCATGGGCAGGCCTGCACTGCAATGGTCTCCTATCAACCTGTGAATGGCAAACCAAAAGAAGATCTTACCTATGGGATGATTGCAGGGAATAACAGTAGATATCAAAGGTGTGAGCGCGCTTGCAAATTTCGAAGTGATAGAGATTGTTGATGATAGCAATCCCTATTTCACGCTATTGGGAATAGATTGGGCCACTGACATGAATGGAGTGATAAATCTAATGAAGCGCAAGATGATTTTTGAGAAAAAGTTGCTACGCGTAGTGGTACCTTTAGACCCTGTGGAAGGATCGTGATACATAGAACTAGTGTGCGACTATGATATCAATGATGATCTAGACAATATCTACAAGATAATCGCTCAAGAGCAGGATTGGGTAAATCCAATAGTGTATGGAAAGATTTCGTGGGAGCACGAAAGCTCCTACACCTCAGATTCGGATGAGAAAATAGAATGATGGAAGAATCGGTTACATGAGGTAACCAAACTCAACTGTAACATGATGACAAGGTTGCTACACTGCGTGGAAATAGAGGTAAGAGATTTGGCTATGTATGATGGATTGAGCGAGGTGGATGATTTCCTAAACAAATTTGAAACAAAAGTATCAAAACAATAGCATTTCGACACTCTGAAATGGGTATTGCATGCTACGCCCGCAAGATGGTGGGGTATGTATCAAAGAAGTTTTCAAGATTGGTGTGAATGAAAACAAATGATGCACATGCGCTTTGGAAAGCCTCAGATGTAGATGAAAGCCGAGTATGATGGACGAAACAGCTTGTGTGCCCACCTTTCCATATGGGTACAGGTGTATGGTGCGCAACCTACACCAGCGTACACCATCCTCACGATAGGAAACACAACTGACAAGCAAGAGCGGGCAAGACAATGGTGACAATGACCTCTCCGGTTGTGACCAGGAAGTATGGTAAGACCAAGCATGCAGAAGCATAGTCATGCAGAAGCTTTGGACAAAGTACGCGAAGCACTGAATACGGTCCACCATGTGAAACAAACTAACTGGGACTTACGCATACCAACAATTCTCTGGGCTTATAGAACCATGTCCAAAACCATGATCGCGCAGGCACTTCCAAAGCTGAAGTACGAAGCGTATGCTGTAATCCCTATGGAGCATGCAATGCCTAGTTCGCAAATAGTAGTACCAATAGATACAAGTGTTTGCAAAGCCTAGAAAGAAGGGATCACACAGCCGCAATGCATGGGGCTTGAGGAAGAAATCCAACAAGGAAACCTTAGACTCCATCAACTTGAAGAAGAAAGGGTATGGTTAAAGAAGAAAAGCACTTTGATGAAATGCAAAAGTCAAGAAGATGGAGGACAAAATCAAGAAATATTTTCTCAGCAAAAAGACCAAAATGGTAAGGCAGGGTGTGTGTGATCACGATGACAGGGTTAAGGCCTATTGTTGCTAATTGATGAGCCTGATGCCTTGGCTCGGACCGCATATTGCTAAGCATAATGACCAGGGTAGCGCATTGTAAGTAATAAAGTACGTGATTCTGACCATAATAGTAAAAGGTAGAGATTCTCCAGGCAACATGATGAATGATCGGATGGAATTTTTCATGGCTCGTGTGACCACCTAACTAGCCGAGGGAAGTATAGTCTTAGTGCTCCATGCAATTCAAAAGGAAGCGCAAGACTATAAACTACTCTGCATGGAAGTTGTGAAAGTTTGAAGCTACGCATAGTAACAAAAAGTCACAAGGTCCGTGACCACACACGAGGGTTGCACTGCCACGTGGGTTGGTCAGAAAGTGACCATTGAAGTCACTATTCACAATGGGATGCTCAACTTGAGGCCAAATGGAGTGGGAAATAGACATTTAAGACACGATTTATGGGCAAGATTTGGGGAAATCTACCGCCAAGAAAGCATTAATGAACCAGAATTAGGAGGAACGGTCGAATTTGAATTCAAAAAGCACTATAAAATACAAAGGGCTGCACAGAAAACAACACTTGGTCATTTTTTAATTGATTGATTGAGCAAAGCCCTGAGTGTTGTGAGCCAAACGTTGATTGAGCCCCTGAGTTCGCGAGTGCTAGACTTCTAGACGAGTACAATGGCAACTACGCAGGATGTTATGGACATAATAAACATAGGTGATGAGGAGGCCGCGTAGACCCTAACTGTGGGGGATGTTCTAGAAGATGTCGGGATTGTGGAAGAAATCTCGAAATCACCATGCACGCCAAGACCCAAGAAGGACAAACAAGCAATAGCTCCCATATGTGTGTCCCTATAGAACCTGTTGTGCATTAAACTATCGATGGAGGAGAAGGGGAAGTCATCACTATAGAAACAGATGAAGAAAAAGAAGATATGGAGGATCTTATCATCTTGAAGGAGGAGGATGAAGGCATGGAGGAGGACACTCAGCTTGCGTGCTCTGCAACAAAATTGCTCACCTATGTCCCACCGTGAAAAGGGAAGGCGAAAGTGCCCAAGTACCTGGATGAGACCAAGAGCTCGCTCCAGACCCTGCTCCTCCCAAATAACATTATGTTTGAAGGCACACACCTAGGAAGCATGTCGAGCCTAAAATTTGAAGATTGGGACCTCGCTGACCACCAGAAGTTCCCTCACCTTGAGACCGAGAACCTTATGAAGCCCAAACAGAACACCATGGCAAGGGCTACAGAGCTAGAGCCACGGAAGTGGTTGCGCAGAGTGGAGAAGGTTGGACTACTGAATTTGCTTTGGGTGCCACACTTCCACCACACCCCAATAACCATTTACGTCATTAGGTAGCTGCTCTACTTGGTGCGTGATGGGTGTTTGTGGCTGAACGAGCTCATCCGCATCACGACAGACCTGATTCACTACATCTCTTGACTTCCATGCAAAGGAGAGGACCCCACAGATGTATCGGAAGGTAAGGGTAGTGACTTGGCCATCGCGGAGGCCATGAAGAAAAAGTATAAGCTGGAAAAGAAGAAGAGGGGCTACGCCATCTCCAGCATCAAGGAGAAAGCAGTATGCATAGTGACCCAAATCCTGGTAGGAAAGGTCATGCGCAAGTGCCGCGCAAATGAGGTACCTACGTAGCAAAGCAGATTTTTTTTTGTGTGGATCAATTCTTTTTGGCATAAATGTTTTTTTTTTTTGAAAAAAAATCATTTTTTTTATATTTTTATTTGCTTTTTTCATTAATTTTTTATTCAATTTTTTATTTTTACAAGTTATTTTTGGTTTTTTTTACGTTTTTTTTTTCCTTTCTTAATATATATTTTTTGTATTTGATTTTTTGTCATGTTTTTTTTATTTTATTTTTTTATGTTTCATTACTAACATGTTTTATGTTTATTTTTTTTTTTTTTTTGTTGATTTTTATTTTTATTTTATTTTTATGCTTTTATTTTTGTTATGTTTTTTAATTATATATAATATATATGTGTGTGTGTGTGTGTGTGGTGTGGTTGTGTGTGTGTGTTTTTATTCAACATGTTTTTATTATTTTATTTTTGTCATGCCTTTGGGTTTTATTTTTTTGTTTTATGATTTTTTTTGTTTTTTAATATATTTTTTGTATTTGATTGTTTTTGTCATGTTTTTATTATTACTATTTTTTTTGTTTTATTACTAACATGAAAATCATCAACATTTAAAAAAAAAACATCCACACTTAATTCATTAGAAAATTTAAAGTGTAAAAACTAAGCCCTCTAAACAAAAAGGGTTGATGCGCATCAACGCTTTTGAAAATCAAGATGAAAATCACTAACAAAAAAAAATTCAAAGTGTCAAAAATAAGCCCACTAAAAAAATGCGTTGATGATGCATCAACACTTTTCAAAATCAGCATGAAAATCATTAACATCGAAAAAAAGTTCATACTTGATACATAACAAAATTTAAAGTGCCAAAAATATGCTTAAAAAAAAAAGATATTTTGGCATCACCACTTTTCAAAAATGGGTGATTTTTTGCTACCTCAAAAAAACGGGTACCATTTCACTTTCTTGTTTGATCGATAACTATGTTTGGGTTCTTTTCGTACATCTTTGAGAAGAAAATGCTACAACACCTGTACATTCCTCTACCTGCTCCTAACCGACCTTGGCAATCCATCTCAATGGAATATACTTTTGGCCTTCCTTCTACCAAGCATGGTAATAACTGTGTGCTTTTGTTCATTGATATATTTTCTAAGATGGCCATTCTAGCCACCTATAAGAAGAATATCACAGTATAAGCCACTGCAAATCTCTTCTTCAAATGGGTGTGGCTACATTTTAGGATCCCGCATAACATCATATTAGATCATGATAGTAGGTTCCTAAGTGCATTCTAGTTGAGCCTCTAGTCATTTTTAGACACCAAGCTCACCAAATCAACTACCTTACAGCCCCGAAATCATGATCAAACAAAGTTCATCAATATAATAATCGTGCACATTTTTTCATGTACAACTCGAAGCATCCATTAACATGGGATGAGAGTCTCCTATATGTTCAACATAACTACAACAAAGCTCTACATAACTCAATTGGACATAACCCATTTTAGGTGGGCCTAGGATTTCAACCATTAAGTCCCATAATGTCGCATTCGCCCTTGCAACTACATATGAAGAATCTACACATGTTCAATCTAAAGCCAAAAAAGTTACTAATTTTACTAAATGAATTAATCACATTCACTAGTAGGTCCATGATATATTGCAAAAATCCAATAGTGAGTACAAACAATGCCATAATCAGCATTGGGTATCACACAAGTTTTAAATGGGAGATAAGGTTTGATTTCATTTTCATAAGGAATTCCTTGTAGGGGCCCATCGAAAATTCAAACTCTCCCATATGGACCTTCCACCATCACCAAGGTTGTGGGTGAAAATCCTTTTGAGATAACCATCCCCTCCTCCCTTGGCCTACTGATCCAGGTGGATGTTGGTGGCCACCCACCTATCCCATTTGGACCCCCACAATTGTCTCTTTCATCTTTTTCAGTTTCCATAATTGTAGCACAATTGACTATTTTTAGCAGTTTTTTTCGGGTCTTGAACTTCCGGAGCCGTTTTGAGGCCCTAAACGACGTTTTTTGGGAAATCTGGGGGCAACATGGGTCCATGTAATGGACCGATGTTGCTCATTCCAACAATGATAGTGCTCGAATAGATCTTTCTAATGAGCTATTGTACGCGTCAAACGGAGATTGTATGCCAAAGTTACGACCCCGGGAAATTGATGTACCAATTTACCCAAAACGGGGCCCACAATTTGGCGTTTCATCTTCTAAGGGTCGGTTTTGGAATGTGAAGGGTTTTCCATTGTTTCTCAATAATAAATAGGCCTTCGAGCCTCATTGTAACACAAGTTCGGAACAGTTCAGAGACATGTAGCCGCACAACTCTTCTCAGAGATAAGCTACCATCGTCCTAGCTGGTTTATTTCCAATTCTGGTTGTAAGCATATTTCGGTATTTTCCATTAATGAAATGAAGTATTATTTCCGCTGCAACTTTGTGTATATGGTTATCTCTGTATTTTATTGCGTTCCTGTTTAAATCCGGATCACCTACACCTAGTGTTCAATATGGAGCAACTTCGGCCATACTTTACACCATTATTGGACACATCAAAAATCACAGAGTAGCTAAAACCAATAGAGTTCAACCAAGATTGCATTGAATAGGACACAGTTGATCAAATCATGGACACACATATCAAGAGCACTCACCAGCAAAGGATACGGTTGGATCGGGTTTTCAAAGCATGCCAACTTCTACATTAAGGCAAGTGGGTCACCAAGGACTAGGCTCAACCAATGTTTCCCCATCTCGTGGAGGAACTCAACGAAATGGAGACCATTGCTTCCTAAGGGGAAGGACTAAGATAGGTCAATATTTGTGGCCACCTACCTATTGCACTACCTCACAACACAGTTTTTGATGATGGCACTTTTTTCTACAATTTTTAGCTCCTTAACTTTCAAACCCATTTTGAGGCCTTAGGAAAATTTCAGGGAAACGAGCTAATGTTAGTCAATTGTTATCAATAGTAGGAATTCAATTCTTGGGTAAACCTTTCCAATAAGATATCATGCATGTCAAACATGGATCATATCCTAAATTTATGACCCTGATAAGTTAATGTTCCAACTTACCCCATTGATGCCCACAATCCTTTAGTGCTTCATCTCCTAAGGTTAGATGTTTGGATGTTTAGGGTTTTTCATTGCTTATTTATGATAAAAATGCATATAAGCTTCATTATAAGACAGTTTTGCAAAAGCTTGTAGTTGTCACATCCCTTCTTAGAGATAAGCTACTCTCATTCTAGCTAGTTTGTTTTCATTCTATATGTCTACAGTTTCAACATTTTCCATTTATTAATAGAATTCAAGTCTCATTGTATCTCTATTTTGGTTATAAATATGTATATCATTGTGTTCTCTTCATAAATTCGAATCAAGGACTCAACAAGATAATTTTATTACATTAGCAAAGTTGGAGGAAAAAAATGATAATATAGATTGCAAGTTGACGATTCTAGCCAAGAGATCAGACAACATCTCTTTCTCCTCAAATGAGGTTAGTGACTAGCTATTGTTGATACCTGGAGATTTTTCCCAATAGTTGTTTTGATTCACTGGTATTTTTCTTGTAGTACTAGTAGTCTTTTTTGTCTTATCATGTTGATTTATTTATTGAGTTGAGGCTTTTGTGATCCATATCAATATTGAGAAGATTTTTTGGCGAAAGTCACATCATGATTCATTTGTCGACATGTTTCGAACTAACAAGTGTGGTTCATCGTCAGGACAAGTTGAAGAACCAGACCATGGCAGTAGATTAAATAGAGAGAGTAGATCATCGCATGGGTATACTAGACCAGAATAGTCATTTCCTAGTCAAATATAGTCATTTCCTGGTCCAATAAAGCCATTGGATGATCTTCTCTCTCTATTTAATCTGCTCCCATGGTTTGGTTCTTCAACTTGTCCTGATGATGAACCACACTTATTGGTTTGAAACATGTCGACAAATGAATCATGATGTGATTTTCCCCAAACAATATTCTCAATGTTGACTTATGTCAAACTCAGGCACAACCCACCTATTTTAATAAGTTTGTATTTACAAGATGCTCTAGTTAAACAAAGTCTTACTAACCTCATGACTCTAAACTTATGTTACTAGTTTGGCTTCCCTTCAGGAAGACAAGTAGCAATTTTTTCTTAATCTACGTAATCTTCTTTTGACATAATGTAAAGTGCCTAACTTAAAAATAACAAAACAAACATACATTTTACTTTTATATTAAAAGTTCTCTATTAAATTCCCACTTTTATTTAATTATCACATAATTATATATACATATTATTCTATATTGATATTTATTGTGATTGATAAATTTAACATAAAAAATAAAATTTACATTTTTTTCCATTTGCAATTATATTTATGCTTTCATCAATATTATTTAAAATTATTTTTATTTACTTATTTTTATGGATTACAATTACACTAATTATTATTAATTAAATATCTATATAGACACTAATAATTCAGAATTTATTTTATAAAAGTCATTTATCTTTTTTAGTTTAGATATTAAAAAAATGATTATAGAAGTACTAACTTTGTACTACATTAATTTTGTTATTATTATATTATTATTATATTATATATTATTTATAGATAGATAATAGGATTAATAGATATTACATATATATAGTAGTTTTTTCGAACTTTGTTGAGTTTACTGGCTTTTCTAACTTTATGATCTATATAGATGAATTAGGTACTTTTTTAGTTAGACTCTTATTTTTTGTTAAATTTCTATTAGATAATTTTAAAGCTAAAAAACACTTAACATTGAGTTATCACAACAACATTATATGGTTAGACCTAATTACTAAATTGATATATATTTTTAATAATTATAATTAATAGTAACTTATATAATATTAATATATATCTTAAATTATTCTAATGGACATATTTATTTTGGAATAGGGCTTCCACAATTTCAATTTAATTATCAATAATTATTGGAGGCCGTATTTTTTTTTTTTATTTTTTTGATAGTATTACATAAGATCATGCACATAAGCGAACAACGCAAGAAGAGAGGATCCTACGTGCACCAAAGAGACTAACACGGAACAGAGAAATGAAACATGGGAAGGCATTATGAGTAGAGTATCACAATGTCAAATAGGCGAGGATACGTGTGAGCATATTTTGATAGTTAGGTTTTTGGGACATCTAAGAAAGATTAAGAAGGTCGCCATAGTGGGGGAATCAAAAACTATTGTTGGGTGTGTGTTGAATTCTTTCCATGACTAGTCCTAGGGGTTCACAAGCGGGGTTGTAGGGGGACAGTAGCCCACCTACATGAGGTAAGCGACAATGCCCCCGGATTTTGTTTTACAGACCCAAGGATGGGGGTGGACCTACCCATGGTTTTGTGCATGGTTTTTGCACATGGTTTTGGGCATGATGGTTTTCTGACCATGGTACGTAGATCTGGTCAAGGGAACTATGGTTATGTTCTAATCTAGGTTTATTGGATTGGGGTTTATGAATTCTTCGACATGTATATATATGTATTGCTACATTGAAAGGAACATAATGAAAAATAAATCTGGTAGTCCCAATTTTGGGATCCAAGGGAAAATCTTTGTGTATATATGTTTTACATTCTCTCCATTGTATATTTTCATGTTTTAAAAATTCATTTGCATGTAACTTTTATACAAGGTTGAAATCTAAATTGTTATCAAAGTAATTTCAGCTTCAAGGGGATGCCTTTGTTGTTGAGGGGTTTTTCTCAGGCCTGTGGTAGACCCTGTTATAGTGGTAGATCTATGGGATTGATTCTTTCAGTGAAAGAAGATTTCGAACAGTGGAAAGATAGAGATCAAGAAATTCAATGGAGAAAGTTTTGAGTTGTGGAATCTCAGGATGGAGGATTCATTGGTGGAAAAAGATTAGTGGATTGCGGTAGATCCAACTACTAAAAAAATGACAATGTCAGCAGAAAACTAAGTGAAGTTGGATCAGAAGGAAAAGAGCACAATATAGTTGTGTATCTAAGATTTAGTATTGTTGAATGTATCAGGGTAAGCTATGATGATTTTTTTGTGGGAGAAGTTAAGGACTTTGTAGAGATCTAATCTGGTGAACAAACTATTCCTGTAAAAAAAGTTGAATAACCTGAGTATGAAGGATGGAGACTCAATAATATAGAATTTGAATGCCTTTAATGTTGTGGTAAGTCAGTTGTTATCTATTGATATAAAGATTTCAGATGAAGATAAGTGCATCAGTTTATTTTGTTCTCTACCATATTCATAGGATAGTCTAGTTGTTGCTATAGGTAGCAATACAACTACTTGAAGTTTGATGAAATAGTCACATGCTTATTTTCGGAGGAGATGAGATAGAAAAATATGGAGAGCCAGAATGGAGATGCCTTATCCATAAGAGGAAAGTCTCATAATAGAAACAAAAATAAGTCCTCAAGTGGGATTATCTAAATCTAGAGGGAGATCTAAATCTCAAAGAAAACCTATAAAGGTGTGCTTGAAAGGTGCATATTTATTGGGTATAAGGATGGTTTAAAAGGTTATAAGCTTTGGAACCTAGAAACAAAGAAGGTTGTGTACATATGAGATGTGGTGTTTAGAGAGGTGAGATATATTATTAAACATGAAGCCCTACTGAAGGAACTTGAGAGGATAGATTTTGTGCTAAAGGAGGAAGTATCAGACTCTATGCTAGAATAGGAATCAGAAGAGGAAGAGCCACAAACTCTAGTTTTGAGAAGATCAGTTTGAGAGAGGAAGCCAAAAATGTATAGTCCATCTTCTTTTTCTTCAATTTTTCTTTATCTATTATTGATGATGATCCCAGAACTGTTAGGGAGGCAATAGATTCAGAGGGTGGCAAACATTGGAAAGAGGCCATGGTTGATGAAAAGGCATCTTTAGACAAAAATGAGGCTTGGGATTTTATTGGAATAAAATGGGTGTTTAAGAAGAAGATGAATGTAGAAAGAAAGGTGGAGAAATACAAAGATCGGTTGCTAGAAAAAGATTTTTCCTAGGTGTCAGGAATTAATTTTGGTGTTATTTTTTTCTTGTTGCCGAGTTAGCTTCTATTAGATCACTTTTATCTGTTGTTGCTTCTTTTGATTTTGACATATAATAGATAGATGTGAAGAAAACATTTATTCACAGGGATTTAGAATATGAGATATATACGAAGAAACCTAAAGGATTTGTGGTGAAGGGTAAGAAAGAACTTGTATGCAAGCTAAAAAAGCCTTTGTATGGGTTAAAACAATCACTAAGAATGTGGTATTCGAAATTTGATACATATTTATGGAGACTTTGTCACACCAGAAGCAAAGCAGACCACTGTGTGTATTTTAAATTAACTGGTTACCATGTTATTTATTTGGTCTTGTATGTGGATGACATGTTTTTGATTAGATATAATAAATAAATTTGAAGACGCAATTGTCCTCCAAATTCAATATGAAGGAGCTTGGCTTGCACACTATATTTTGGGCATGGAAATTAAATGAGATTGGGAAAAGAGGAAGATCTAGTAAAACCAGAGGAAGTATGTCGAGACAATATTGTAGAGGTTTAATATGCAGCATAGTAAACCAGTGAAGGTTCCTATTCCTGTAGGTGTAGATTTATATGTTGAATAGTATCCCAAGACACAAGAAGAGGAAGAGGACATGTCATGTGATCCATATGTGAGTGCATTTGGTAGCCTGATGTATGCAATGGTCTATACTAAAACATACATTTCACATGTAGTGGAAGTACTAAGAAAGTTTATGTCAAAACTAGGGGAGGAGCATTGGATAGTAGTGAAGCGGGTTTTCAAGTATTTTTGTGGCACTAGTGATTATGGTTTGTGATTCCAAGGAAGCCCATTTTTGCAGAATGTTTTGGAAATTCATGGCTTTATTGATGCAAACTAGGCTAGATATCTGGATCAAAGAATATCTACAAGTGGGTATGTGTTTAACCTATATGGGGGAGCAGTCAATTGGATGAGTAAGAGGTGGTATGTAGTGGCACTTTCAACTACAGAAGTTGAATACATGGGAGCCACTCATGTAATCAAGGAAGTAATTTCATTGAAAATATTGTGTTCAAGTATGGGGTTGGTGCAACGAGCTATAAGGATAGACTGTGATAGCCAAAGTGAAATTTTCTTGGTTAAAAACCCTACTTAACATTTTAATACAAAGTAAATTGATGTTTACTATCACTTTATGAGGGATATGGTTAAGGAAAAAAGGTGTTGCTGGTAAAGGTGGACACTCTTAAGAATGTTGTAGATGCATTTATGAAGCTTGTGAAAACTAAGAATTTTTCGTAGTGTATAGAAGAAATGGGCATTGCAAGGTTGGACCAATGACTAAACTGTCATGTCACCCCCTGTGTGGAAAGAAAACAAAAAGTGGGAGAATGTTGGGTGCGTTTTAAATTCTTTCCACGGCTAGATTCACATGTTGTATGTTGCATCGGGCATAATGAGGGGGTGGCATGCCCCCTGACGGGGGGTTTGCAGGGGGGCGATATCCACCCTACATGAGGCCCGGGGAAGCACCCTGGGAAAAAAAATAATGGTGGACCCAATAATAGTTGGGTGGACCCAAGGATGGGGGGAAGACCCAAAGATGGTGGGTGGGCCCACCCATGGTTTTGTGCATGAATTTTGCATACGATTTTGGGCATGTTGGTTTTTTTCCCATGGTATTTTGTAGATCTAGTCAAGGGAACTAAAAAATTTATAATCCAGGGTTAATGGATTAAGGTTTATGAATGCTTCAGCATGTATAGATATATATATGTATTGTAACATTGAAATGAACATAATGAAAAATCAATCTAGTAGTCCCAGTTTTGGGATCCATGGGAAAATATCTGTGTATATTTGTTTTATGTTCTCGCCATTGTATATTTTTCTATTTTAATAATTCATTTGCAGGTAATTTTTGTATAGGGTTAAAACCTACAGATATTTACATAAGGAGAGAGGTAGGTGAAGTGGAAAATAAACTGTTAGAAAATATTTCCAGCAAGCACCGTTCAATGGTTTAACAACATGGGACAGCTAGAAAAGGTTATCAAAGAATATCTAAACCATTAGATTACCTAGAAGATAGCCAAATAGGGAAAGAAGTGGGATGAGGATGGCTGAGCAGCTGCCAAATAACATTAAAAAGACCCGATGTTCCCAATTTTGGGGTTGGATGGTTGGTTTGATAGCACGAAATCATCATTGTTGTCACCTTTTGTTCTTGTTGAGTCAATATAGTTGTTTTTCATTTTGTGTATGTTTGTAGCTGCTATCCAACATATGAGTAGATCAAGTATGTAAGTTAGGTTAGATCATAGATGGATGGTCTATGTATAGTTTCTTGTGTTTTGTAGGGTGTAAACTATTATAACATGTTATTTTTGGCTATGGTAAGGATGAGAGTCAAATTCAAAGGACTATCTACTATAGCGCTCAAATTTCCCCAACTTGTATTGCTCATTGGATGAGTTGCCTTATTGTTGATTCTTCTATGGTTTATTTGCTAGTGTTTACATGGCTTAATATTGTCATTTAATTACTCTTTAATCACCTACACAACAAAGAGTGATGTTATGAATGATATGTTCATGTTGTAATGACAATGTGGGCGATGAAAAATAAGTAAAATAGTTATAATAATTCCCTGTGAGACCTCGTGTGGTACACAAACCTAAAATGATTGTCACATATTTTTCTATTAGGTGTCCCGACCTCTACATGTTAAGTTAATACCATAGTGTCAAAGAAACTCAACAATATCATCCAACTGTGGAAACTTGTTTCTTGCAGTTCCTGAGGGTACCTCAACAAAGACGTAATACACTTTTGGGTGATGCTAAAAGGGTTAGTGTTGAGTGGGTTTGTTGGCTGAAATTGTGTGTCAAACTTGAGTTTGTCATAACCCCTCGCCAACAATAAATATTAGGTGAATGGTAGGTATTTAACCTCCATAGAATATTCTATAATATTTTTAGTAATATACAAAAATAAAATATTGAGATTTATTTCCAAAGAAGTTTTGTAAAAATGTCATTTCAACAAGTGTCATATGTAGAACTTATTGTGTAGATCTGAAACTACTCATGAAAATTACTAAAACACAAGACTCAAATCTACTCTACTATTATGTGAAATTGAATTCAAGATCGAGAACAAAAATCATAAACATGCAAGAAGAAACATCACACATACACAAATATTTATCTAGGGGAAGCTATTTCTCAAAACCACTTCCTATTTGTATGCCATTAACCAAATAATAGAGATGAAATATGTTTCTCAAGCCTGAGAACAACCTACAACTGTATAGTCTATCCCTCTACTTGACTAGCTGACTTTGGCCAAAACTTAGCCAATTTTTTATCCCTTCAATTTCGTATTTCCTTTTTTTGTTCCTTGACTAAATTAGCCCCTATCATTTAGGAAATTCCCACTATTGAATTGTACAATTCCTCTAGTTCCTTCCTCTAACTGCATGCACCACCTATACAAATGGGAATAGTCTACAACTATTAGTACACTGCCTTGTGTTGACATTATCATACAGGTGGTGTCCTTGATGGAAACTCACATAGATGACAGATCATAATCCAACAAGGGATTACGAATAAGACTCTAGATATTGAAGAAAGAGAGGTATATGTTGGTTCACTTTGACCAAGTAGCATGTACATGCAAGTACACAGAACAAAAGGAGCACATACGTATACACACAATTTCACAGAAGGAAAAGAACATACATGTTGGAAAACCAAGTTTTTGGTCCAAGGTATTTGGTCTAAGATATTTGGTCCAAGGTATTAACAGAGGATCTAAGTATATAAGGAGGAGAATATCAAAGAGATAAGGGTGCAAGTATTGAATATCTTATGAAGTGTTAAATCAAATATGTAGGTTATGGGTTTTTGATTCTTTTCTTGATCTGAACTAAGGATGAACCTATGTGGTTGATGATGGATGATGGATCAAGATCATAAGACCTAAAATGAATTATCATTATGTAGATTTATCATGGATAGTCTAGATCTGAATACTGACACATGTTTTATTCCGTAAGTGTTATGATTTAGGTAAGACTAAAGTCTGGAATAGCTGTGAAGTTTTTAAGTTAGTATTTGTAGATATGTATGCTGGTTCGCTTTGATAAAAGTGCATATACATGCAGGATTGGCACATAAAATTAGTGTATACAGTATGAAAAATGAATTTTTAAGTTGCAGATTGGTTCTAGTGATTGATGCAGAGTTATGGGTTCTACATTGTGTTCTAGTGATTGTGTTCTGGTGATAGTGGTTTGAATGTTCAAATCAATTCATTGTGATTTGATTCAGCGATGATGGGTTTTCAATGATTGATTCAGTTGTGGTTGATTCAGAGATTGATGATTGAGTTTTAGTGATTGGTTGATGCATATGTATTTGATGGTTTTATTGCAGTGGTGATTGATTGTGAGCTTCAATATTGTTGATGGGTTGAGTATGAAAATTTGATGAAATGAGGCCTACAAATTGTGGTGTTTTGGTCCAGGAGTATCCAGTCTGAAAATTTATGAAACATGGTTCCTGGAGGAAGAGATAAGGTCATAGCCTTCTATAGGTCAGTGCCTATGTACTGGTAAACATATCGACTAGTACAAGAGCTAGGGGGTTGGAGCTCCCTTCAAGTAGCAACTGGAAAATGAGTGAAGGTTGGAGCCTTTTGTAGGTTGGCACCTATGTACTAGTAAATGGATAAGCTAGTACAAGCTCCAGGGGGTTGAAGCTCCCTTACAGTAGCAGCTGGAAAATGAGTGAAGGTTGGAGCCTTCTGTTGGCCAGTGCCTACGTACTAGTAAATAGATTGGCTAGTACAAGAGCTAGGGGGTTGTAGCTCCCTTCTAGTAGAAGTTTAAGAACGAAAGAAGGTTGAAGCCTTCTGCAAGTGGGTGCCTACGTACTAGTATGAGTCTACATTGGTACAATATTGTAAACTAGATTTTCTTATATTAAAAGAAGACAACATCAGGTGGATTTTGTCCTGCATAGGGTTTCCAACTTAAATTTTTGTCTTCATGTGTGATGGTTTGTTTTGTTGTTACTGCACATGGTTACTGTTTAATGGTTAATGAAGTACTGATGCATTGATTAAATATCAACATATGATGAATTAAGTGAATCATAAGTTTGCTAGATATATATTGGTTGCTTTAAAGACAGTTGTGTGTACTCGCGAGTTACCTTCATTGAAGTAGCATATATAAATATGAGTATGAAATGAAAAAGTTATTGATTTGATAATACTGATTCACCCCCCCTCTCAGTATTATTTCCAACAATTGGTATCAGAGTAGGTCCTTTGGTAGAAATTTGATTTCTTGAAGGAGATCCGTAGAAAAAATGGGAAAGAAGATAAAGAAGAAAGCACCTCAGAAGAAGAAGACGTCTCCAAGGAACGGTGATAGTAGGAGAGACAATTGGCCATTAGGTAGAAGCAAGTATTTAGATTTAGAATCACCTCAGATTGAAGATGAACAAGCAAATGAAGTATCAAGTACAAATTTTTGGTCTTATAGTGATACTTTTCTTTTTTCATGCAATATTGAAGATATTGGAATTGATCGTGAAAGAAACATAGAGGCAGAAGTTAAAAGACTTGCAGATAAAATCAAAGATCAGCGATATCTATTTAAAAAAAGGGAGTGTGCCTTCAAAGAAGAAGTTACCAGATCAAAAGCTCAGCTAGAGGAAGGAAACAATGTAAGGAAGCAGTACAAGGAAAAGGAAGATCAATGCCAAAAGCTATAGGATGAAGTGACATCATTAAGAAATGAAGTAAATGAAAAGAGTACAAAAATCGAGAGACTTAAAGATAGGTCTAGTTACTATAAAATTCTTGAAGCTAAGATCCTCTTTGTAAAAGAAGATCTTGAAAATAAGCAGAATGAAGAACTACCTCAAGCAGATGAAGAACAAGAAAATGAGATTCTCAAATTAAGGCAACAAGTGGAAGAATGAAGAAAGGTTGAAGAAATATTGAAGAGAAATATCTAGAAAAGTAAGAGAAACATCAAGTTGAGGTGAATATCTTAAAAGGTAAATTGGAAGAAAAGGATAAATTGTTACAATTTCAAGACAGTACTAAGATTTTGGATAATATTCTTAGTAGTCAAATGTCTCCTACCATCAAAATTAGTCTTGGTTTTCATGCATCTATTGAAGGTGAATCTAGCTCATAGGATGAGGCAAGGAACTCTAATGAAAAATATGAAATGCTCAACAAGGAGATGAGAGGTCAATCCCATCAACAACCAAGGAAAGAAAGTCTTCAAAGAAAATATTTTTCTCCTAACTATGGAAGTGATAGTTGGTTATTTCCTCCAATGAATAATGTTGAATGTTTTATATGTCATAATTGTGGACATGTTACAGCGAGATGCAAAAGTAGAATGGTTCAAGACTGTCACATAGAAAGATCATACAATTTTAAGTACTTTAAGGGATATTGTTTTTCTTGCAATATGTTCGGTCACAAAGCCATTGATTGCTATAGAAGGAATATGAAACATGTAATATGTTATGCATGTAACAAGTTTGGACATATAGCAAAGGAATCAGGAGGAAATTTTGGGCATCATACCAAAAGGAGAAAACATCATCACACTCGAAAATATGGAAGAAGAAGTAAGTACAGTCATAAATATGTGGCATAACACAGTGTACAAACATAACAGACTCAGGGGGAGCTGAAAGTGTGAAACTTCAGTGTTCTAAATCTCATACGCAATTTTCATGAAGATAAGTGGTGTATATACGTGAGTTCGAAGCTACACAGTCGCGTATATGTTGGTTTGAGGAAAAAGCAGTGGGATAGACTCAGGAAAAGGGGTCTGATATGGTTCAGTCAATTATCTTCTCTATTTGATGATGGTTACAATCTGCTGATGATATGTGGAAATGTGTTGGTTCTCATAAGTTGTTAAAAAGTTGATGTATATCTGATTGATGATGATGACTTAATGATTCTTATTGATATTTTCAATGATCAGATCTGACAATGAACAACTAGAATAGGTTCAGGGGGGGCATATTCTTCTAATAATGCATTGTTGGCATTATGGTACATGAAGATAATTATATTTCTTGATCCACATAGTTGTTTGATTCAAGTGACTCTTTTGATGATGGACATATACAAGTTGTTGATGTTGATGCTGCTGATAGATGTTGATGGTGCAAATCATTTATGATGTATGATAATTGTTGATGACTATCATGGTCTTTTTTAGATTGTTGATCCTTGCTATAAATTTCATATCATTTGATGTTAATGTCATGAAAAGACCTAATGTGTAACCCCGCTATGCATGGGAAGGATGATGTAATGGTATATCCCCACTTGGTTTGGTGGATGAGCTAAAATTGATGTATCCCCACTTGGTTGGGAGATTAATGTATGTATGAGTCAGTGGTGATAGGAAGGTTATACTCACTTAGTTGAGTTATAGAGTCATGTTATTCTTTTGAAAAATATTTTTGTAGACTCTACATGTGATCAAGGGGAGCATGGATAGTTTAGTGCATCTCAACATATACAAAGCGAGATCTTAACCTGATAGTTAAGCATGTACTCAGGGGGATCATGGACAACATAATGTATGTTAAAGGGGGAGAATATCTTGGTCCACCCTTTTCCCTTGATGTCAAATGGGGAGAGTGTCTTGGTGTTGATGTTTCCATAAAGTCCAAAGGGAAACATTGTTGGCATTATGATACAGGTGTTGTCCTTGATGGGAACTCACATAGATGGTAGTTCACAGTGCAACAGGTTAACAACAAATGATTACAAATTAGACTCTAGATATTGAAGAAAGAGAGATATGCGCTGGTTCACTTTTACCAAGTACCGTGTACATGCAAGTACACATAAAAAAAGGAGCATATACGTATACACACACTTTCACAGAAGGAAAAGCGTGTACATGTTGGAAAACCAAGGTTTTGGTCCAAGGTATTTGTCCAAGGCATTTTGTCCAAGGTATTGACCCTAGATATTTGGTCCAAGGTATTGGTCCTAAGTGGTTTTGGTCCAAGGTATTTACAAAGAATCTAAGTATATAAGGAGGAGCAGATCAAAGGGCTAAGGGTGCAAGTATTGAATATCTTATGAATTGTTAGATAAAGTATGTAGGTTATGGGTTTTTGATGCTTTTCTTGATCTGAACAAAGGATGCCCCTATGTGGTTGATGATGGATGATGGATTGGGATCATAATACCTAAAATGAATTATCATTATGTGGTTTGATCATGCATAGTCTAGATCTGAATACTAACACATGTTTTATTCTATAAATGTTATGATCTCGGTATGACTGAAGTCTAGAATAGATGTGAAGTTTTTAAGTTATTGTTTACAGATATTCACGTTGGTTCGCTTTGATAAAATCATGTATACATGCAAGTTCGTCACATCGAAGTAGGGTATACAATATGAAAAATGAAATTTGAAGATGCAGATTGGTTCTGGTGATTGATGCAGAGTTTTGGGTTCTAAATTGTGTTCTGGTGACAGTGGTCTGAATGTTTAGATCAATTGATTGTGATTTGCTTCAATGATGATGGGTTTTTAGTGATTGATTCAGTTGTGGTTAATTTAGAGATTGATGATTGACTTTCAGTGATTGGTTGATGCAGATGAATTTGATGGTTGTATTGCAGTGGTGATTGATTCTGAGCTTCAATATTGTTGATGGATCTAGTATGAAAATTTGATGAAACGACGCCTTCAGATTATGGTGTTGTGTTCCAGGAGTAACCAGACTGAAAATTTATGAAATGTGGTCCCTGGAGGAAGAGAGAAGGTCATAGCCTTCTGTAGGCTGGTGCCTATGTACTGGTAAACATATCAGCCAGTACAAGAGCCAGGCAGTTGGAGCTCCCTTGCAGTAGCAGTTGGAAGAGAAGTGAAGGTTGGAGCCTTCTATAGGCTGGCACCTACATACTATTAAATGGATTAGTTAGTACAAGATCTAGGGGTTTGATACTCCCTTCTAGTAGCAGCTAGAAAATGAGTGAAGGTTGGAGCCTTCTATAGGCCGACGCCTACGTACTAGTAAATGGATCGACTAGTACAATATCTAGGGGGTTGTATCTCCCTTCCAGTAGAAGTTGGAGAATGACAGAAGGTTGAAGACTTCTGGAGGTGGGTGCCTACGTACTGGTATGAATATACACCAGTACAAGATTGTAAATAGGTTTTTCTTATATTAAAAGAAGATAGCAGCAGGTGCTTTTTTTCCTGCATTGGGTTTCCACCTTAAATCTTGGTGTTCATGTGTTTTTCTTATGTGTGATGGTTTGTTATGTTATTACTACACATGGTTACTATTTATATGGTTAATGAAGTACTGATGCACTGATTAAAGATCAACATATGATGAATTAACTTAATCATAAGTTTGTTGGATATACGCTAGTTGCTTTAAAGACTGTTGCAAGTACATGCAAGTTACCTTCATTGAAGTAGTGTATATAAATTTGAGTATGAAATGAAAAAGTTATTGATTTGATAACACTGATTCACCCCCCCCCCCCTTAGTATTATTTCCAACATCTTGGAATCTCCATATCAACTAAGTAACTTGAATTCTCTGCATGCAACAATTATTTTGGGTTGATTGATCAGAACTGGTTAATCGCTATGTGTGGTTGATGTTCCACTTCCACAACTTGACCTCCACTAGTTCTTCTAACAGTTAGAACTAGTTTAACTGACAATAACTGAAATTAACTAAAATAGATTGCTACAAATTAGCAAACAATCATATTGAACTAAACTCAGGCTTCCCCAACTCAAATTAAATGAGTTAACTAAGTGAAAAGTGCCATGTGAGCTCAGTTAACTACCTCCAAGATTTATGTTGAAATAGAAATTCGAATTTTCTCTAGTTTGACCAAGGCAAAGTGAAACTAATATTTTCTTGTTGCATTTTCAACACTCCCTCCTAGTAAGAAAGTGATTATTAGCCACCTCTATCATAAACCTGTGGAACTCAAACTTCCCACTTGAAAATGCCTTTTTCTTATTCCTCTGTTGGAATGTATTGCAACAAAATTATCTGCCTCTGCACACAATCCTACAAGAGGTGATATTGGATATCTATATGCTTGGATTGATAGTGAAAAACAAGATTTTCAAAGAGCTTGATACAAGTCTAATTATCACAGTAGATCATAGTTGGATCCATCATCTGACCAAACAATCCAACAACTATCTTCCTCATTCAAATCATCTCACATGATGCTTGACTAGTAGCCATGTATTATGCTTCTATCGAGCAAAGTTCCAAAGATATTTTCTTCTTACTATACTAAGAAACTAGATCCAACACTGAAAATTTCACCTAATGTACTCTTTTGGTACGATGGACTCCCCACCCAATATACATCTATGAAGCCACACAGGTTCCCTCCCTCTGTTTTTTTGTATGATAGTCCAAACTGAGTAGTGCCTCTAAGGTACCATATAACATGCTTAGCTACCCTCCAAAATAATTTGGTTTTCCTAACCATATCTTGGCTCAACTGTTTGACTGCATAGCACATATCTGGTTGTGTTTTCACAAGATACATCTATGAACCCACCAACTTTCAGTAAACAGTAGAATCGACTTCCTCACTTGAAGTGGCTTCCTATTTCCTCCAATTGGTTGTTAGATGTGTCTATGTGGGTTTGCATTTGGCCATGAAGAACCTCTAAAGTATCTCATTGGCATACTTTCCCTAAGAGACAAATAGGTCCCCATCACCTTGTCATACTTCCAATCCGAGGAAGTAGTGCATGAGACCCATGTCCTTCATTTCAAAATGTCTTGCAAGGACTTCCTTGCAATATCTGATCAACTTCTCATGACCAGTCATAATCAAGTCGTCAACATATAAGATAATAATCAACAATTTACCTTCTAACAAAATATGATTGAGGTTTTCATCTTCTTCACTTTTGGTGAAGCCCAAACTAGTGAGATAACTATCGATCATGGTGTACCAAGCATGAGGTGCTTGCTTGAGACCATACAATACTCACTTGAGTCTCCACACATGAGACTCTTGATCAAAAGTCTCAAAGCCTTTTGGTTTCTTTATATACACCTCCTCCTCAAAAACTCCATTGAGGAATTTTTTTTCGCATCCATCCCGTGGATCTTCCTCCCCATCTGTGGAGCCAAGGCAAGGATTGATCTAATGGATGAGTACCTTTCCACAAGATAAAATGTATTCTCATAATCAACCCCCTCAACCTAAGATTACCCCTTGGCCACAAATATCACCTTGTACTTTTCTATGCTTCATTTTGTTGCATGCTTCACCTTGAAGATCCATCTCAAACCCACAATTAATTTGTCTGCTAGTCTTGGGACCACTTCCCAAACATTGTTATTTGCAATGGACTCATACTCCTCTACCATTGAAATCAACCCATACTATTTTTTCTACCTCTTCCTCGAAAGAGGATGGCTCAGTCTCTACAAGCTCAGTCATTAGAGCCATGTAGCCAGTGTACTGATCTAGTGACCTTCTCTGCCTGCACTGATTTGAAGGAGCACCCACATTCTCCCTCTCATCTTGCATAAGTATATCAGCTTCCCTTGTCCTTTTCCTACATTCTATGGATGGTTCTTCTTGAGTGGCTATCTCCACTCTCTGATCCTTAACTTGTGGTTTCTCCATAACTTCTTGAGGTTCCTCCTTTAGAGATAAGAGCTCCTCTTCTAATGAGATCAAAGCTCCCTCTCAATAGAGTATCACATGGCCTTGTCTTCATCAAATTTGACATCCCTTCGCACAACTATCATTCTGAGGGATGGAAAGTAGACACGGTAGTTGAGGGGAGTTTCTGTGTAACCCATAAATACCCCCAAATCTGCTATCAACTCTAGCTTCTTCCTTGGTTCTTTGGAGACATGGTAGTAAATAGAGGCTCCAAAAAGCCTGAAGTGTGACACATCCGACTTCCTCCCCGATAAATCCTCCTCTAGTGTAATGATGCCAAGAATCTGATGAGGACTTTTGTTCTCCAAATAGACTATTGTGTTTCACACCTCAACCCACAAATGTAGAGGTAGGACATTATCATGCAACATCGCCCTTCTTGCACACATAATACTACAACTCTTCCTCTCAGCCGCCCTATTTTGTTGTGGGTTGCGGGGTGCTATCAATTCTCATCAAATGCCCTCTTTTGCACATAAATTTTTAAACTCATTCAACACACACTCATCTCTAGTATCACTCTTGAGAGCCTTCACCTTCTTTCCCATTTCTTTCTTAACCAGTGTTCAATTCTAAGAACTTGGAGAAAGTTTCATCCTTCTTCTGCATGCAGAAGATCCAACAGTTACGCGAGAATTCATTAATAAAAATGACAAAATATTTGTTCCTGATAGTGGATGTTGTTGAGAAAGGTCCGCATACATTAGAGTGGATCCTTTCAAGGACTACATGTACTCTATTGTCTCGATCATAGAAAGTGGCTTTTGTGTACTTCCCAAAGTACACTCCTTGCATGTATCTTACTACTCTAGTGCTCATTTGGGGAGGCCTCTGGTTATTTGCTACATGATATTCAAAGTTCCATAATAAAAATGGCCAAGTATTCTATGCCAAAGTTCTTTGACATCTTAGCTCTGCACCTTCTTTGCCTTTGTGTTCAATGTAGCACAATCCTCCACATCTAGCTTGTACATGTTCCTCACACAAACCTTGATTTGATTCACCTATCTTGTGGCTATGTGTATCAAGAATTCCTTTCCTTTGTTGAAGATCACATCATAACCACGGTCTTCCAAAACTGCAATGGAGGAAATATTCTTCTTTAGACCTAAAACAAACATCACATCCTTGAGTATGAGAGGGGATCTTGACTCCCTCTGAAAGTTGACTGTACTAATT
>APFE031163665.1:48446-89396 GCA_000404065.3 Pinus taeda
TATAATAAATCGCACTCCAACTAAGGTTCTAAAGAAT
Source organism: Pinus taeda (assembly GCA_000404065.3). Lineage (NCBI taxonomy): Eukaryota > Viridiplantae > Streptophyta > Pinopsida > Pinales > Pinaceae > Pinus > Pinus taeda. The sequence goes on from APFE031163665.1 coordinate 48,484, forward strand.
ATCACTCCAGAAGAAGCTTGGAGTTCCATTAAACCAGATGTAAGTCACTTTTGTATTTTTGGAAGTGAAGCATGGGCCCATATTCCAGATGAAAAGCATAAAGCTTAGAACCTAAGAGTGAGAAATGTACTTTTGTTGGATATTCAAAAGATGTAAAAGGTTATAGACTTATTCCATTTAAGTCCAAAAATGTTATCATTAGAAGAGATGTAAAATTTGATGAAAATAAATCGGCCTGCGAGCCTAGTCCGGCGGATGTGCCACCTCTTCCTATCTCCTCTACTTTTGAAAACATTTCTTCTTCAGATGATGAAAGAGGATGATAATCCTCCACCCCCTTCTCAGGATCATCCTTCAGCTCCTTCAGCTCCTTCCACTCCTTCACTTCCAAGATGGGTCCGCACTACTCGGGATGCAGCAGGTGATCTTGCCGGTGATCCTACAGATCAGCGACGTACACGTTCTCAGTTTGAAAGAGCCTCTTCTTTACTGGCTCAAGCTCCAGTAAATCATGATCCTGACACTTTTGCCGAAGCTTCAGGCCATCCACATTGGGAAGCAGCTATGAATGAAGAATATCATTCATTGTTGGCAAATGATACATGGGATCTTGTTCCTCTACCAAAGGGACGCAAACTTGTTACATGTAAATGGGTTTACAGAACCAAGTATGGACCAGATGGGAAAGTTGATAAACATAAAGCTCGTCTTGTTGCTAAGGGATTTTCACAGGTTGAAGGCATTGACTACACTGAAACCTTCTCTCCTGTTGCCAAAATGAACTCTATCCGCCTTGTTCTTTCCCTTGCTGCCTCTTTAAAATGGGAAGTCCATCAGATGGATGTTAAATCTGCCTTCTTGCATGGGGACTTGCATGAAGAAATCTATATGAAACAACCCATTGGCTTCATCCAAACAGACTCCAGCCTTGTATGTCGACTTAAGAAATCTCTTTATGGTCTCAAGCAAGCTCCTCGGGCTTGGTATGCCAAAATGGATAGCTTTCTTTTAGAATCTGGCTTCTCTAGGTGTCATTCTGACAATACTGTCTACACCAAGAAAGTGGGAAACTCTCTTATCATCCTTGTTCTTTATGTTGATGATCTTATTCTTACTGGTAGTGATCCCAACCTTATAAACCATGTGAAGTCAAGCCTTAAAAAGAAATTTGAAATGACAGACTTAGGACACTTACACTATTTTCTCGGTCTTCAAGTCTTGCAATCCAAGGAGGGTATTTCCCTTTCCCAGGCCAAGTATGCTTGTGATATTCTTCGTCATTTTCACATGGAAGATTGTAAGCCAGCTCCTTCTCCCTTTCAGTCTGGAGTCAAACTTTCAGTCTCTTGTACTTCTCCTGAAGTTGATGCTACCTTATACCGTCAACTTGTAGGAAAACTCTTGTATTTAACCCATACTCGTCCTGACCTTTCCTTTGCTGTTGGCCTTGTTGCTCGTTTTATGAAAAACCCCCGTGAAAGTCATTGGAAAGCAGCTAAAAGAATACTTCGGTATGTTCGAGGTACAATACAGTTTGGGATTCATTACAGTGCCAAAGCAGCTCCTCTATTAGTTGGTTTCACTGATTCTGATTGGGCTGGTGACCCTCATGATCGAAAGTCTACTGCCGGTTATGTCTTCACTCTTGGTTCAGGAACTATTACATGGGCTTGTAAGAAACATGCTGCCATTTCTCTTTCATCAGCAGAAGCAGAGTATCGTGGTGTGGTGGAAGCTAGTAAGGAAGCCTTGTGGCTTCGTCAGATCCTATCAGAATTTTGCTTTGAGCAGCATCATCCAACCACACTTTGGTGTGATAATCAAAGTGCCATTTAGCTATGCAAAGATCCAGTCCAGCATCAGCGCAGCAAACACATTGAACTACACATGCACTTCATCAGAAAACTCATTCATGACCATGTTCTTGAAGTGCAATATTGTTCAACAGATGATCAGGTTGCAACATCTTCACAAAGGCTCTCACAGAGACGAAGTTCACTAAACTTCGATATATGCTTGGAGTTCAGGAAGTTGTCACTAAGGGGGGATAGGCTCTAGTGCCTCCTTCCTTCTCCTATTGTGTCATATTTGTAAATCCTTCAATCCTATCCCAAGTTGTTCTTAAGGGGGGATGTTAGGATATTCCGACACATAAGGAATAGTTAAGTATAACTTGGTCTAGTACAGAGTTAGGTAAAGTGTGTTTCTTTACTATGTACATTTGTAACTTACAATCCGACGGTCACGATATGTAGTGATCCGACGGTTCATTCTCTCCTCGGTATTACCGACACTTGATCCGTGGCTTGACACCCGATTGGTCCATGAATTCTATTTAAAGCGCATGGAGGGTCATTTGTAGGTTAACCGTGCATGAGAGAAGCTTATGTAAATTTTCATTCTTTTATTAATAAATTGCCTGTAGTAGCCACGTTGGCGCAGGCCGTGGACTGTTTCCCTCTCTGAGGGTTTTAACCACGTCAAAATACTGGTGTATTGATCTGTGATCTGTTTGTGAGCGGTGTCCTTTTGGTGTTCTGTCTGAGGAACTTACCCTGTAAATTCCTACACCACTATCTAAGTACCACATGCTCCCCACCATTGTGCTAACCATCTATCAAATGAGATTGAATTCAAGCTCAAACTATGAATCCAAAGCTTCCTTCACCTGCTACTCCTCACGAGGTCTTCTTTCTTGTCTTCTTGTGTGGACACTTCGTGGCATAATTCCTGAATTCATGATAATGAAAAAACTTGATTCTGGAAAAGTATTTCTTCTTGCCCCCTTGACTAGATTCTTCTTTGGATTGGGATTTATTCCCTTTCCTCTTCCTTGCCTTTCTAGCCAAAGAACATTTTTCTTCATCCTCCCCCTTGGATGAATTCCCATCTCCGGTATTCCGCCTTATTTCCTCCTGCACCAAAAGACCATAGGCACTCCCAATTTGGTAGTTTCTCCCTCCCATTCACTAAATCTTGGTAGTTGTGCCATTTCTTGGGAAGGGCTAGGCTTACCAAATCATCTTTTGTGACAGTAAAACCAACTTGACCAAATTCATCACAACATTGTGTGAACCTGCTCAGATACTGCGAAATAGTGTTGTTCCTCTACATCTTGATATTTTGAAGTTTATCCTTGAGCATCAACTTCCTATGGTCACTACTATCTAGAGAAAAGTTGTCATTTCTTTCCACACTACATACGAAGTCTCTTTCCCATGGATATTTTAGACAATGTGGTCTTGTACTCCCTCTAGTATGATTCTCCTCGCCTTTGCTACACACTTCTTCCATTATGCTAGATCCTGAGAATTAGTTGTTGTTGGTTTCAGGATGTCATTATCAATGAATTCCTTCAATCCATTATATTCTAGTACTGCCTCCATGTGTTCCTTCTAAGAAACATAATTTTATATTCCCTCAAGGGCATGCTCAATTCTTAGCCCATAGAAATCCATTGTTCTATCTCTGAAGAATTGATCATGCAAATCTGATCCTCCTACAATAAGAACTTCAAAATCTTCTTTATTGTAAATCCTACTCTAATACCATGTAGAAACTATTGTGTAGATCTGAAAATGATCATGAAATTTACTAAAACTCAAGACTCAAATCTACTTTACTATTATGTGGAATTCAATTCATGATCAAGAACACAAATCATAAACATGCAAGAAGAAACATCACGCATGCATAAATATTTATCTAGGGGAAGAAATGGATGAAACCCCTTCCTATATGTATTACATTAATCAAAGAATAGAAATGAAATACATATCTTACTCAAGCTTGAGCACAACCTACAAGTGTATAGTTTATCCCTATGCCTATCTGACTAACTCTAGCCAACGCTTAGCCAAATTTCAAGCCCTCCAATATCCTATTTCTTTGTGTTATTCCTTGAGGATATTAGCCCCTATTATTTAGGAAATTCCCACTATTAATTGTGCAATTCCTCTAGGTCCTTCTTCAAACTACATGCACCACCTGTACACTTGGGAATAGTCTACAACTAATAGTACACTACATTAGAATCTCCATCTCAACTTGGTAACTCGAATTCTTTGCATGCAACAACCATTTTTGTTTTTTTGATAAGTTAAATAGTTGATCACTGAGTGTGGTTCAAGTTCTACCTCCACAACTTGACCTCCACTAGTTCTTCTAACAGTTAGAACTAGTTCAGCTGACAACAACTCAAATTAACTAAAATAGATTTCTACAAATTAGAAGTCAATCATACTGAACTGAACTCAATCTTCCCCAACTTGAATTAATAGAGTTAATTGAGTGACAAGTGTCATGTCACCTCAGTTAACTACCTCCAAGGTTTAAGTTGAAATAGAAATTTGAATTTTCTATAGTTTGACCAAGGCAAAGTTACACTGAGATTTTCATGTTGCATTTTCAACATCATATGAAATGAGATGGTTTTTTGGCATATGGTATTAATGAGTCATGGCATTGGCCCATGGTGTTGTCACAAATCCTATTCATAGATTAAAAATATACATGATGTATTAATTCTTTTTATCATAAGTAATAATAAATAATTAGTTTTATGCCAATAGGTGTTCCCTTTTGAAATTGTTCACCACTAATGTTTTTCTACCCTTTCACCTCCTGTGTGAATTTTATCCCTCTAGTATGAGAAAATTCAGTGGTAAAGAAACCATTATTTCCTATAAATTAATAAACTTGAAGTAATGATATTGTGGGAAATGCAAAGGATATTTACGTTGATACTTTTTGTAAGCCTTGTTCCATTTGGGCCTCCACAGGTTTTTCTAGGTGGGCATGTAAGCAGCCCTAGTTCAACTATGGATATAATGAGAAATCTTATTGGGTGCTCTTGAAAAGCTAGGCTTTAGAGCCCTCTTATAAATCTGAGGATGGATGTGTATCCCAAGCTTTGAACATATGTCTAACTACTTTTAATTGATAAACTTCGCCATGTTATGCTTACACTTCAAGTATCATGGCACACAAAGACACTCTGAATTTCATGATGGATGACCAAAGCCCTATGAATTTCATGATCCACAACTAACTATTTTTCTTATGTGTTAGATTTTTTCCCGTCATGTCAAGTTAGAAGTAACTTCATTTTATCTATCTAGTAGTGAAGCTCTATCAGTTCTATTCGAAACAAAATAGTGTAAAAGAGGAAGGGCACTTGGCCAATTTATGCTATGATTATGTTGCAATGAAGTTGTTTTAGTTCTACTGGAAACAAAAGAATGGTGAAGAGAAGGGCACTTGTGTCTGAGAATTTATGTTCTGAACATGTTAGAAATATGCAATTAATTTCTTTGTAGTTTCCTTCAATTATATATACAAGTCGTATTTGTGTTTTAAATTTTTAGTTTTAGTGATGTAATCTGATTTTCATCCAGAAGACAAGAAAAATTACAAGCAAAGTAAGAGGAAGTGAATGACAAAAAACTAAATTTAAATTATATATCCTTATTTCTATTTGCCCAACTTAATGGTAAATTTTATCATTTTTTTCCTGTACTAGAAAAAACTTATTCAGATACATTAAAATTATCCCTCAATAAATTTTATCATGTTATTCTTCAAACATATTGACTCGAGGAAAAAATTCCCCCTACTTAAAACCCTATGTCTTAGAGAGTTTCCAGAAAATGAAGGTGAACACCAAACAAATACTTATGGTGACCTAGAAACATAGCATAACTTGCATTCTTAACTTCTGCACATTGACAAATTATTGTATTGTGATGAACAAAGCAAAGAAAAAAGCACACACTGCTTATTCAGAAGAGCAAGTGCAAAATTTATTGAGAAGGATACAAGGGTAGATAGCTCTTGGTGCAGAGGTGGAGCGAATGAAAATATATTTATTTGAATTCCAAGAAAAAATAGATTTTAAGCTAGGATTTATTCCTTATCAAAATCCATGTAGTGGAAATGTGAATGGGGGAGACTACAGTGTTCAACCTCTTAATTGTGATGATTGTGAAACTATTGTGCCTTGTTTTCATCCACGTTTTTAAATGCCTAAAACTGATAATGATTTTGAGGTGGTCAAAATGATAATATAATGATATATGAGATAGTTTGTGAAATTACTAATTCTAAGGATTAGGTATTTACTCTGGATAGAGATTTGAGTCAACACTATTTAAGACTGAAAGGTATAGAGACAAGTGATTTTATGGTACCTAACACTATGTCTTCAACATGGAATCTCACCATACATACATGATTGGTCTCTGGGTAGCAACATTAGAAGTATTAGCTTTGTTTAATTGATGAATCTGTAAATAATATATGTAAAGATCCATGTGAAACATGTTTTAAGTTAGGCAATTAAAATTTGATCAAGTTGGTATCTTCTTCTAACCCACTGATAGAGCTAATAAATGCATTTGTATTTATCCTAGTATATATCTAGTTTTCCATATGTTCTTTAGTAATATTAGATTGCTTGTCCTTCTTGAGGTATACCCAAGTGGCAGAACTGAGAGAAAGAGATACTTGGGAGGTGTGTCACAATGCCAGAGCCTCGACCATCTTTCAATCGCACTTGGTGAGGTGTGGCACCACCGAACAGTTTATTTTCACCAATACTTATGTTTGTGGACTACACCTAACCACTTATCCTACTTAGTTTGTGTTTCTCAACCAAGTAATTATTAATGTTCCTTTATACCAATGAACACCCATACACATTCATTATCAACATCAATTTATACATGAGAACACAATTGCACAGTATAAAGGGAGGGGCAACTCCCTGAACAATGAGTCTGCCTGAATAATATATTATACAACTTTACAAAGTTACAATGCTTTACAAGTATACTTGGAAACCCCAAGTTTCATACTTAGCCAAATTTACAACTTCATCACACCACCGTGTGACAACCAAGATTTCCTTGTCCAAGTCGGGTGGGCGCGCCCTCACACGAGCTACCTTCCGCACTTCACAACCGAACCTTGTTTCCGTGCACGATGGGCGGGTGACTCCACCAAGTCACCAAGACACCCTCTTCGCACAACCGGCTTCACCAATGTTTCACCATTCACTAACTTCGCACTGGTGGGCGACTCCACCAAGTCTCCACCGTTTATCCTTGCACGACGAGCAGGTGCTCACTTAAGCCACCCGAGACACCCGTGTCAAGTCTCAGCGCCTTCACCCATGCCCTTAACTAATAACGAACCCGTGCTGCCATGCACCTTGCCCAAGAACGGGCGCATCTATTCCTGCGCCTTCTTCTCAATCTGCACCTAGCACTCTTTTCCTTCGCATCCCCAAAGGAGCTTGTTCGCATTGCTTGATCGAATGATGAACAAATGCCTCACGCCTTCGTTCTATTTGTATGGACGGTTGGGTGAGTTGGTTTCCCAAGCCAACTTGTCCATCATGTAATGTGACACCCCCTACGCATCGCAATTCCTTTGTTTATGCTCATCGGCCTTTGCCAAACTCGTAGGTCAGCCTGTAGGTTGAGCCCGTGTTCCCCACACTATAAAACATGTCTCTCACCTCCTCCGTGCGTATTATAACATGCTATCCACACATTTTAAGTCTAAGCTCGCACTTCGCATATTTTCCCTTCATTCAAGTCGCTCGTCCACCAAGTCGACTTCGCACATCGTGTTGGTGGGTGTGCCTAGGATTGTAGGTCCTTACATCCTCCTCCACTTGAAATCATTGTTGTCCTCAACAACATACCATCCTAGTAGCCATCCACCAAGATCAAAATCAACAACAACTATCTCATCCTTGGTCCATAGTGTCAACTCCTCCACATACTGCAAACATCCCTGCAACATATGTAGAACTCCCATCTCCATCATGTGTCATCCCATCCTGTGAACTGTCATCCTTGTCTTCCTGATGCCAACATCTCTTCGTGCACTTCCAGACCCCATGTTTGAACTGGTTGGGTAGCTAATCCAACTGTCATGCTCAAGCCATGAGAGTGAACATCCTTATGCCTTTACTAGTCTATCTCGGATTCTGCCACATCCTGGACTCACCAAGAATCTCACCCATGCTCAGGTCCATGGAAACTCCATCCCATCTGCAACATGTCATGATGCTTGATGCCAAGTCATCCCTGCACCATCTTCCATACCTGCTCAACCTGCTTTAAGGACTCACTGCCATGAGCAGCTAAGAATGAGCCCCATCTTCTTTGCCAACTAAGAAGATGTGGAGGGAGTAGAGCATGAAGGCTCACCCTCACTAATCATCTCAAACCATCTGTTAGGATTTTCTACCTCCATCCTCTGTAGATAAGTGACCTGATCCTCCTCTCGGACATTCGGCCTCACATAAGTCTCATCATCATCATCATCATCCTCAACCACTTCTAGCCTTCTTGAAAAATCTAAGATACTATCAGAAAGTGTCTTGATTACCAATGACTACTCGATAAGCTTTGTCTCAACCATAGACAACCACTTACTCATGTCTTCCATTCACTTCTCATCCTCCATTTGCATCACTGCCAACTTGCAATCAGGCTTTGTCACACCAATGGTTGAAACACCAATGGGTACATCCTTCCTTCCATCGTAAATGTATAGCCTCTTCAAATTTGGAACAATCATAGCGTTGAATTGTTTCAAGAATTCCATTCCTAACATAGCTTCATAGTCATCTATCTGCACTATAGTGAAGTTGACTTTCCCTTTCCACTCACCTAGTGTTGTGTCCACCTTTTCAGCTACACCAAGAACACAATCAAGAGGAGAATTGATTGTCTTCATGTGTGCCTTTACCAGTACAAACTTTAGCCCAATCCTTCTCGTAGGATATTCACCCATGAAGTTGTGAGTAGCCCCACTATCCACCATAGTGAGTATATCAACACCCTCAACCTTCATCCGAACATACTCCAACTTATTCCTCTCAGGATCCCTCCGAGAGATCACCTATGTAGTAGCAGCAGCACCAAGTATCTGCATCATCCCCATAGAAGCTTCTTCATTCCTTGCATTAGATTGTGTAATAGTAGCCACTTTCAGTCTAGAAGGACAATTCTTCATCGTATGTGGTTCAACACATATCCAACACTTCAAGGCTTTCTTCGTCTTCAACTTACCATCCGATTTCAAAGAATCATCCTTCTTCTTCTCTTTTGGTTTATCGAACTTATTCTTCCTATCATCAAAAGTCTCATCATATTTCTCCTCCAACCTATCCACAACAGCAAAAGCTTCCTCAAGTGTTTTAATCTTTTGCCTCTTCACTTCATTGTGTGCCCAAGGCTTCAATCCAATAATGAAGTTGAACACCTTGTCCCTCTTCGCCATGTCAAGAAGTTCCAAAACCGTACTTGCAAACTCCTTCTAATATGTCTAAAGGTTCCCTGTCTGCTTTATGAACTTTATCTTCATCCTTGCTTCCCACGTTTCATCTTGAGGACTGAAATAGGTCTTCAAAGCTTTCTTCATTTCATCCCATGAAGTAATGTCACCAGCACTACCATTGGCAATTTGATCCATCCTCCTTTGCCACCACATCTTAGCATCCTTTGTCAAGAACTGAGAAACTACCTTCACCTTTGTCTCATCATCAGATAGACCCAATCGTTCCAAGTACTGCTCCATGTCCCATAGAAAGTTTCCAAGAGTCTTTGTACTCCTTGTCCCATCATAAGATTCTGGTTCCTTGACTTTCACATGAGGCACTCCTCCACTTGAGTTATGCCTCACTGCCTTCTTCAACACCATGATCTCATCTCTGGCTTCATCAAGAGATTTGTGCAAGTCCACGATCTTTTCCAAGCCTCAGTCTCTTGCCTCTTCAATCTCCTTGACCCTTACTTCAAGTTGTGTACACAAAAGATTAGTGTACTGATGTTGAGTCCAGAGTTCATCGAGCTCTTCCTTCATCTTCAAATTGGCTTCTTGATCTTTCACGACCAAGTCCATCTTCTTAGTCCAGTAAGCCTCTAAGTCCTCCATCCTTTCCAACACCTTTTCAATGAATGCCATAGTAGCATCATTCGCACCATGACTAGACCCAACCTGATATTCACCTGTCATTGCTAATAGTTTCCTTCTTTGTGATCTAGTTTCCACCATCCGACAGCTTCACCAAGATGCCTGCAACCATGAACCAGCCCTTGTTCCACTTGTATGTGAAACCAACTTCCTTCACCTGCAAGTACCTACTTCACTGTCACCAATTTCCAAGTTTCAACCAGTTTCCTGCAAGACTCCTCCAAGTCTTCAGACTAGCTCTGATACCACCTGTCACGAAGTGCAGGTGTGTATCAGTTTCAATGCTTCAACACCAGCACCAGCTCCCTGGCACTAGCTCTGATATCAACTGTCACGAAGTACGAGTGCGTATGAGCTTCAATGCTTCAACACCAGCACCAGCTCCCAGGCACTAGCTCTGATACCACCTGTCACGACGCTGGAGCCTCGATTGTCTTTCGACTGTGCTTGGTGAGGTGCAACACCACCAAACAATTTCTTTTCACCAATACCTATGTTCGTGGACTATGCCTAACCACTTATCCTACTTAGTTTGTGTTTCTCAACCAAGTAATTATTAATGTTCCTTTATACCAATGAACACTCATACACATTCATTATCAACAGAAATTTATACATGAGAACACAATTGCACAGTATAAAGGGAGGTGCAACTCCCTGAACAATGAGTCTGCCCAAATAATATATTATACAAATTTACAAAGTTACAATGCTTTACAAGTATACTTGGAAACCCCAAGTTTCATACTTAGCCAAATTTACAACTTCATCACACCACCGTGTGACAACCAAGATTTCCTTGCCAAGTTGGGTAGTGTGCCCTCACATGAGCTGCCTTTCACACTTCACAATCGAACCTTGTTTTTGTGCACAATGGGCGGGTGACTCCACCAAGTCACCAAGACACCCTCTTCGCACAACCGACTTCACCAACGTTTCACCATTCACCAACTTTGCACCGGAAGGCGACTCAACCAAGTCTCCACCGTTTATCCTTGCACAACGGGCAAGCGCTCACCCGAGCCACTCGAGACACCCGTGTCAAGTCTCGGTGCCTTCACCCATGCCCTTAACCAATAACTGAACTCATGTTGTCGTGCGCCTTGCCCAAGAACCGGTGCATCTATTCCTGTGCCTTCTTCTCAATCTGCACCTCACACTCTTTTCCTATGCATCCCCAAAGGAGCTTATTCATATTGCTTGATCAAATGATGAACAAATGCCTCATGCCTTCATTCTATTTGTATGGACGGTTGGGTGAGTTGGCTACCCAAGCTAACTCATCCACCATGTAATGTGACACCCTCTACACATCGCAATTCCTTTGTTTATGCTTGTCGGCCTTTTCCAAGCTCGTTGGTCGGCCCGTGGGTTGAGGCCGTGTTCCCCACGCTATAAAACATGTCACTCACCTCCTCCATGCATATTATAACATGTTGTCCACACATTTTAAGTCTGAGCTCGCACTTCACATATTTTCCCTTCGTTCAAGTCGCTCGTCCACCAAGTAGACTTCGCACATCGTGTTGGTGGGCATGCCAAGGATTGCAGGTCCTTACAAGATGGGATTGAAAGTATTTACTAGTATTTCAAACTAGTTGTGCCATGTATTTATTAATTTTGATGGTAATGAAACTTGTAACCTAACCATGAAATTATGAAGCTACAGGAACACATAAGAGTAAGTGAGGTCATATTGAAAATGTAAATAAATAAATTATTATAAGTATGAAACCATAACCACATTCATGACATAGACAGGATCATCTATTAATTCTGCAACAAAACCTCCATAAAGAGTGTTTGTATCCATCCATTTGGTTGCATCCTTTTTAAATGTGTTTGCATTACCCTATACAAACTCATTATGGGGGGACATTTAAACGCTCTGGCCACTCAGGAGTCTCCCCTACACCCAACCTCTTTAGGAAAATATTACGAGTCACAGTGCAATGCCTCAATGCCTCAACCTATCCCAATTAGAACTTGACTAAATATTTCTATGTAGAAAACTACACTTTTTATTTCCATATTTTCTTAGTTTGGTAAGGATGAAGGAACACATATAAACAATCAAAATAGAAACAATTACATCACTTATAATAATTCTATGAAACTCAATAGTCATAACTCAATGTGATTATATGACAAATCAGTGATTGTCAACGACTAAATCATGAAAAACACCACAACTTCAATTCACATCTATATTCCAAATTTTATATAGCTAAAAAACATGCAAACTTGTTATTCATTCTCAAAGTCTAGGAGTTGATTTATTCTTGATTTCTAACTTACCTATAATGGTTTCCTAAATGAGAAGACTCATTATTCCTATAGATATTGCATCCAACAAATTTCAAATTCAATTTGGGTAATGAAACTCTCATATATGACCAAACACGCTCCTATGGTTTAATGGTGTTACTTTTTAGAAGGTTCACTAAGTAGTTCATACACTTTTCTCAATAATTATGCGTTAAAGGAAATAACAAGGGAATTATGAGACAAGAACAAAAAAGCATATTATTTTCATTCAAAAGTAAAACTATTGAGAAATATAAAATAAAATAAATACAGACACTAAGGCACATACAATCCCTCAAGAATCTCAACTATACATATCTTGATGCACAGGATGGCCGAAGCACATTAAACCTAGAAAATATTATGGTGTGTGGTATATTACAGCTAAAAACATATTAATTTTGTTTTTATTTATCAAAATCTGATTATAGAATATCCTTATATTATTCTCGCCATACTTGTTGAAGTTTCTTGGTGAATGGATTTGTTTTAGGGTGGTTTCTAGTCTATTTTATTCGATTCCAAATTTTTAGATCTAGTTGAATATTTTTTTGCAAGTATTAACAATTTAAAGGTTTCTGCCTGAAGTCTTGGTTGGTCTATCACATTCTGGTAAATAAGTTTTATATGCCATTTCGTCTTAGATGTTTTGGTTTTGGGGATTTTGATCATAAGGATGGTATTTTCATTTGTTTTTCCTAGAAATGAAAGATTAAAAAGGCAGTTTCTCAAAGAGTTTCATGATTTGATTTTCTCAATCAGCAACATATACTTCTCTAAATCTATGGATGTCATTTTTGGTGCAGTCAACTTTATGTAAAGACCATGAAAATTTCACAACATTTTCTTAAGATTTATTTCCCAATTGTATGAATTATACTTGTCAGAGCATCATATTGACAATAAATATGTCTACACTTTCCATTTTGAAAATGCTACACGGATTTACGTGTCCAAATGTGAAGGAGAAATTATTTATGGAGAAAAAGATGACCCACTTAATAGGGCTAGCTTCATGAATAGGTCCTTCAACAGTTCTATTTTTGTAAGTTCAATGTGAGAATATATAAGTCAATCATTTGTGGAGGCCAAGGAACCTTACATAGAATCCATTCATGGGTAGAATTTGGCAATACTTGACAAGATGAAAGATGGAATCCCAAAAAACAGGTTGCAGAGGGATATGAATGAGTTTCCAAAAGATATTGCTAAAGGTGATTCTCACAAAAATGATCATTCAGGATAGTTGGATTGACGTAAAGCTTTTTTAATCCCTCAGGTTGGATTCTTCTTTTGAGGAAGGAGTTGTTTCTTTTCTTGAAACATTAAATGATAGGAGAAATATTGAAGGTGCAAGGAACAAGAAACCAGAAATAACAGTTAATGAGGATCATTGGAAGATAAAATATCCTAAAGATAGGAATGGGCATGAACATCCTAGTAATAACATATATTTTCATGTGCATTCTCTTGGGGATAACATGGGAATAATAAGCACATCTGAATTTTCAAAAGAAAACAAATGGTTTGAAGGAACTAGATAAGTAGATAATTAAATCCCTTTTTTTAAACAATTTAAGGTAGGAAAAGGCATTCTACAAAGCAAAAATTAAGATAGTAAATGCTAAGTCATACATTTATCTAAATATCCAGTTGACATCTACTCATGACAAACCTTTTGTTAAAGTTGAGGAAATATATATCCATGTTATTCTTGTTGCAATAGTCATGGAAGGAATGGAACACATGGGTTACAACAGTGATTTCAATCCTTTTGGTAGTTCAATTGGAGGCTCTTTACTGGTAATTCTTGTTCTAAGTATTTTACAAATATAAATGGGTAGGTTTGATGAAAGACAAGAAATATTTTTTGTGGATGGTATCTCTCAAGATCTTCTACGAATGAGTCTGACAATAATTGAAGGCATGTTGAAGGAGCTCTTCCAAATTCTAAACATGAAATAAATCAAGATGAGATATGTGGGAAGACAACGCAAGGTGGATTAAATTTTTTTAAATCAAGTAAAAGGGAAGGAGTTAATGAAAAAGTGAAACACAATTTTGTCAATCTAGAAATGGAAAACTACTCCCAAGAATGTAGCTCTAAAGATATGGAGTAAAGAAATATGAATAAGGTATGTAATAGATTTGTGAAGAACACCATGGATGAACTATGGGAGATCTCTTTGAACATATAGATAGGTTAGAATTCATGCCTAGCATCAAAATATGGAGGAAAGACTAACCCTAATTTTTGCTCAAGTTTCCTTTGTCGGGGCACTCTAAGTTGTCTAAATAATTCACAAGTTTTGGTTCATTATATTACTTGCAATGATTTTTTATCAATGAACATCCAAGATGAACGATCTATAGGTAGTAATTTTTAGATCAACTTCCTAAATATTTAGACCTCAAGCGTTTGTAGGGTATTTTCTTTGGGATCCATGTTGTTTAGATGTATTTCCACATAGACAAGATTACAATAACCATCTCTAAATATTGAAGTAGATTGTAAGGAAGAAACAACATGATTTCATTTAGATAAATCTCATTAGAATTGCTTGACAGAAGAGTGCAACATGTAAATTAGATAGATATTATCTTGATTTAATGAGTGGTGGGAATTGGCCCTTTGAATGGATTTTTGATTCATTATTTCCTTAGAAAAGTAACTCAACTGATTCTTTCTTCCAGTTACAAAAAAAAATCAATCCTTGTGCTTTGTGGCGTTTGAATAAAATAAAAATATCATTTTTAGACATGTTTTACCATAATAAAATTATTTTTTTCAATTTAATGTTGAAAATGCAGCAAGAAAATCTAGTGTTGACTTTTCCTTGGTCAAACTATATTAAAATTTTAATTTCTATTTCAGCAGAATACTTCGAGATAGTTAACTAAGGTGACATGGCTCTTATCACTTTGTTCACTCAGTAAATTCAAGCTAGAGGCACTTGAGATCAGTTCTACATGATTGATTGCTAATTTGTAACCATCTATTTCAATTAATTTGAGTTATTGTCAGTTTAACTAGTTCTAACTATCAGAAGAACTAGTGGAGGTCAAATTGTGTGTGGGAAACATCAACCACACTTAGTGATCAACCAATTAGCTGATCAATCAGTCCAAAAGAATTGTTGCATGTAGAGAATTCGAGTTACCCAATTGAGATGGAGATTCCAAGGAAATGTACTATCAGTTGTAGTATATTCCCATATGTACAGGTGGTGCATGCAGCCATTGTTTGACCTAAGGCTATTGTGCAATTCCTTTGTGTGAAATTTCTAAAAAATAGGGGCAATTTCCTAAGGGAACAACACAAGGAAATAAGAGCTTGGGAACACTTAAAAATTGGTTAAGTGTTGGGCCAAGTTCAGTTAGTCAGGCAAAGGGATAGAATATACACTTGCAACCTGTGTTGAAGCTTGAGCAAGCATTGTATTTCTTCTCTATTCTTTCATATGCATTATAAATAGTAAGGGGTTTTGAGTAGTTTTTTTCCCCTAGAAAAGCCTTTGTGCATGTGTGATGTTTCCTTTTGCATGTTTATGATTCTTGTTTTAGATGGTGAATTAAATTCCACATATTAGTAGAGTAGCTTCAAGTCTTATGATTTAGCAAATTTCATGAGCAGTTTTGAATCTACACATTAATTTTTACATTTCACATGACAACTTTTTCAATTTAAGAATCCTATCAGCAACTCTTTGCAACTTTTGGAGCAATTAATAGTAAATACAATTATAATTTAGTTAATTCTGATGATTTTTTTAATTTTAACAACTTGAAATGCATGATGAAGCATTTTTTATACTTATTATGGATCAATGGAATTTACCATCCATTTAATTTATATCGCTATACATATAACCGTAATTAGCTAATATTATGATATAAAACTCAGTCTATATTATAATATTAATTCTAACATTAACAATTAACTAATTTATATAAACAAACATACAATATAGTTGGTATAACTACATGAATAGGCATATTCTAGAATAGGGTTTCTAGAATTTTAATTTAATTATCAATACTGATTAGTTGCATGCATGGTAGAGATTTAACCTCAAAATAATATTTTATAATATTCATAGTGGCATACACAAATCCAAGATTGAGATTTATTAGTAAAACAATTATATCATTTTTTTTTATTTTTAATTTTCATAGTAGCATACACAAATCAAAGATTGAGATTTATTAGTAAAACAATTATGTCATTTTTCCCCTTTTAACTAAATTGAATAGTTAAAAATGATTTTCATATAAACCAGTGTTATATAAAATGAGTTATGATTTTTTGGACATATAGTATTGATAAACCATAATATTATGATAAAATCTATTGACAAAATTAAGTTAAATATTTTGACATTTGTGGATTCCAAACATGGATCATTAAGCTAACATGAAATAAATCCAAAACTTTTTAAAATAATTTTATGCCAATTAATTTTATTATTAATTAATTTATATCACTGCCTTAAGAAATCAAGAAATCTCGTATATTTAATTAGAAAATTCCCATACTAGTAGCCTATTTTCAATTAGAATAGTTTGCTAACAGAAAATTACGCAATTGGATCCCACTTGGGACGATGAGATTACCTAATAAAAATACAATGTCATTACCATTTTTAACAGAAAAATACTCGTAAACAGAAATCCATGGCGTATTCTCAGCTTTGGTGGTTGTACTCAGTGCATAAACAACAGCTTCGAGATTTTTGAGGTGAGGAAGCCGGAATTGCATAAACAGAGACACACAAAAACATTTTTTTCCACACACAAAAAAACAAAACTGCTTTCATTGAAAAAAGTAGTTTACATATATCCCCCACCTTTACAAGTAGTTTACAAAAAAACATATACCCCCACGTATTTTAAGTCATAATATGGTTTGGCCAGACAATGAATCCTGAAGATCTCCGTCATAAAACAGGTAGACTGTTTGCATGCTAGTTGTGGATTACTATGCGTATCAGTGTTCCACAATTATACATTGAAATTGTAATGAGATACATGTATAAATAAATGATTAAGAAAAAGTTACCAACAGGATAAAAAACTAATAAATATTCAAATGTGGGTGTTAGTCTTTATTATTTTTATTCATCAATCTTGCAAAATCGTTACAAGAAATAAAGCAGGCCTGTTTCCAGTTATGGCCTAAAAATGTTCCCAGAAAACGCTCCACGGAAAACAGCCTCAGGTTTTGTTCAAATCCTGCCAATTTTTCATAACACCTATGTAGAATCTGTTTCTATTGAGGCAAGATATGTAATCAAGAGACCCGTCTTTAGGAATATAGTCCACTGCCTCGAACAAAAGTGCCACTCTGGTCTACCTGCACTGCGACTGTTGCAGATACTTCGGTATCCGCCTCGATTACCACTTTGTTGCGAGAGACATTTCTGAGAGCATGCCTCGGAAACGATGCATCAGAGGTATAGAAAGAATACTGAACATGCTGAATTAGGTTTGGGAAGAGGAGGAAGGGATTAAAATCTAGGACCCATTTGGTTCCTTTGCCCTTGACTGTACCTTGAGCTACAGTCGATTTAAGAGTCATTCCACGGGCACTGTTCCTGTCAACAACCGTCTGAGTAATTGATTGAAATCGCCCTGCCAACTGGACAATGTTCACGCCCTTCCCAGAACCACTAAACATATTGTCTACAATGTTGACTCCTGATATTATGTTCCTCCGTGATGATTTCAGCACCACGTTGGCATCCCCAATAAATAAACTATTGGTAATATCGAGCTGCACAGGATCCTCTGCAACAATGGCGGTATAATCCAAATAACAACCAATGATCCTCGTCTGAGTCAATCCACCGAGCTTTAGTTTGATTCCAACTCCTCCGAAGCCCGTGGCCTTGTTATAACAGTGAACTCCTGTGAGGATATTGGCTTGCCCTGTCACTAGAATCCCGACCGCAGCCGAAAAGATGACAACGTCTGTTACAGCGTTGTCGTTGCCCATGAGGCTTATGCCCACGCCGCTGAATTTCTTCTCGTCGGGGCTTCCGCCGGCGGTAATGCGCTGCCCCAGGAAGGAATTCCGGATATATGTCTCGTGCCCGCCCTGAACCATGATGCCAGACGACTTGAAATGCGAGATATAGCAATTATCGATGTTGATTCTCAGGGAATTGATGACTAGAATTCCGCCGCCTCGAAAATTTGCATCCAACATCAAGTCCCGCAGGGTAATGTCCTCGTATGACGTGCTACGGTGGGCGCTGTCCATCATGGCGGCAGTGAGCTCGTCACCATGGAGGTCTGTACTGAGCTTGGCATCCGTCGGGGACCATAGCTCGATCAAGTAGCGATCCCTTGGAAAATCTTTAGAAGCCCTCAGGGTTCCGCCATGGATCTATTAGTAATTAATAATCAATTAGTAATTCGGTCGAAAATACCTGCAATGTGATTTACACTGACACACAGATTTCATTTCATTACCAAGACATTGCCGCCTCCGCTTCCAGGCAGTCGGAGAGGACCGCTGATGCGATAATTCCCCCCTTTCAGATGAATCTCAACGCCTCCGAGGTCGGGTACACCGGACATAGTGTGCCCGCTCCTAGCTACATTGAAAGCCTCATTGATCGCCGCCAAGATAGCCTGGGTGCTGTCCCTGGCTCCAGTCGGATCGGCGCCATAATCTGTAACATAAACCCAGCGTCCTTTCGACGGGACCTGCGCACCACCAACAAACAGAAAAATAAAAAAAGCTAAACAAAAACTGATCTTCATTGCTGAAATTGCAGAAAAATGTGCTATCTCCATTAACTACCGTTTCATTGTCAGTCCTGGGCGCTGTAGCCAGCGATTGAGTCATTTTCCAGCGAGCAGCTGAAGCTCTCTCGGCATCCGCCCGGTTGAGATACTTGGGAATATTGGCAATCGAAGAATCCCGGCCCTCGAGACCCCATTTCGACAAAGATTTTGCGTGAGCAAAAGGCTTGGATGATCTCAAAGTCCGGCGACTATCCACGTTTGATAAAATTTCAAGCAACGTCATCACAACCAAGATCGAAACAATTCTTAGGGTACCCATAACTCCTCCTCCCCTCCTAATTCCTTGCCGCTATAAATTAAATTGAAAACAATGCTCGCCTGGCTGCATAAAAACTCTTTGAGCCGCTGGTTTCTGCAGTTTCACGGCCACCTTGCCTTCTTTTCTATCGACTCATTACAGCATATTTGGGCAGGCCTTTATCTTTAGGATTAAAGGTCCTGCCGATGGCGTAATGCGAGTGTGTAATTTTATTGCCGCATTGCAGGCTCACGTGGCTGCAGGGCCCTACTTCTGGGGAGTTACAGCGCCGCTTTTAGTGTAATGACGACGGTTCTTCAAATAGAATCACGTGTATCTCGTCTTGTAGTTGTTTCGACGGTGTCGTATTCATATGAATTGTTTTGTTTCAATCTCCAATGCGGGATGTTTCCACGTTGCTGTTCAATTAATTAATTAATTTAAATTTATAGTAATTGGATTGGGAATATTTGACTTTCTCAATTAGTTAGGGGTGTTAAATGAATTGGTTTAAAATAGATTTAGACTTCATATTTGATTTGAAATCGATCAATAGAAAGAATGATTTGAAATGAATTAATTAATAGCAAGATAATTAGGAAGATTAATCATTTTTTATTTTAAAGGTTATAATTTTTCCTAGGGATAATTTTTTTTTTTATCAAGTTAATTTTTATTAATTTGAGAAAAATATATATATTTTTTTGGATGGGGTGAATGGGAAAGTAGATGTAAGATCATTGGTTAGATGGGTGTTGCTATCCTTGTTTAAGTTTTCGATAAGATAAAATCTCGGGTTGTTTTGTTATTCAACGGAAGAGCAAGTTGCATGGACTAGGTGCTATACCCTCACTTCAACCATGAGATTGGACACACTCGTTACCTTGGGCGCAAAAGCATGCCATGTTGGGCATGTTGGATGTTTGTTATGTGCAGTGGCACCATATGGCAATACGAACCGACATAAGGAGAGTGCGCAGATATGGAGCATTATTGAAGTAAACAAGCATGGGGTCAACTAGACAAAGGATAGTAGGTGTTAACATGACACATGATGAGTCAGTCGGTTTCCAAATAGGTGCACACATTTGTGAGAATATGGATACATAGGTTGACCAAATGTGAGAAGATGGAACAACACCACTAAATATTCCAATGGTTCGCTAGCATTCGTTCTAAGAGGAATGTACACAAGCACATATATATGCATGATAGGTTAGGGAAGTGGGAATCTTTAACCAAGGTGCATTTAGCACAACAAGTGTGAAGGAGGGTTGCATGACTTAAGATACTAGTTCAAGAACAAGTTGAGTGGGTGAGCGAGATTGCATAATTGTGCAAGCTAAGGAAGGAGTAGTGGACATTCTTTGTGTGACTTGGAGTGGGTGGAATGAGGCACAAGGCACAACTGAAGTGTGAGAGGGTGAGATTGCATGCGCAAGAGGTGCACACCAACGAATTGAGCCACAACAAGGAATATAGATGTGGTAACAATGTGCAAGATGTGGTTCATGGCTAAATGATGAATAAGTGAGGGGAAGTTTGCACAAAAATATTTTTGTGTGCGCTTGGTGAAGTTGGACTCAACTTTGTCCCTAATATGGGTTCTTTTCCTTTATGGCTTATTTTCTATGGTCTTTAATTCAATGTTCTATGAAATTCATATACAATTATGATTAACTAGGAACTCCTATCACTTGTCATTTCTCTTTACTTGTCTTCAAAATTCTACCTTTTGTAACACCCTCCTCCCACATATACCTAAGCAACCGGCCAGCCGGGGTAAACATGCAACAAGAGGCCACTATGATATTATTCGACCTCGTAAGTCACGTTAAGGAAGTCGAACCGAAGTAAACACACCATACAAACATTAATCATCAGCTACATGACCCTTAGGAACTAATCCAATGCTTAGACAACTTGCCTTGGGGTCCCACTGAACTTTTGGACAACTTAAGCCTCAATCACTCTCATTCCTTAGGCATGAGGGGGACACGAACCAAAATTTGCTCTCACAAGCTTGCCTACCAATGACCAAAGACCAAAATTGTCAGTGCTATGCCAACGAATTCAGGATTTGAGGCACTTTTTCAGGCCCAGAGCCCAAGTCACTGCCCAGAATTGAACTATCTCTTCAAATTAGTAAAATAACATGGAAATGGAAGTACTAAAGAAAATACTTGTTCAATACCTTGATTGGACCCCTACTAGGCATGACAAACATTTCATCAAGCATATTGCAAATGTGTAATCTAAAGGTGTAATTAAAAATTATGAGTATAGGGGTCTCATACTTAGCTGGGAATCACTAATAACCATTAATGTCTCAACAATTCAACTACCATTCCATCCATTAGGTCATAGATACATTGATCACAAAATTACAAGTAAAAACATGATGAGAGCCACACATGGCTACTGTAAAAAGCACATACATAACCAACATAATAGCATCATAAATACTCATGAAAGTACAGTCATATAGACCACATATAATCCATCAAAATTCTCATAGAAATACAAGGAAAAATACCCTTTCATTGATGATGCAAAATCCAAACCCGAGATGGGACTTCCACGTTCCACCCGATCATAGAATGGAAGTATGCCACACCCACCAAGAGTACTCCAACAAAGCTCCAAGTCTCCAAGAGTATGAGAGAGAGAGAGAATAAGGAGGGAGCTCCAAAATTGAACTGACAAAAGGTTACCAAGTGATCCTCAGAAGCCTTTTTCATGAATGAGGCCTTTATTTTCTTCATTTTCCTTATTTTCCTTCATTTTCCTCCTCACATGCAACCTGTGACCTTTCACCACCCTTTTCTCCTAATTTCCATTATTTTCATAAATAAATGTGCCAGAAATTCCACTTTTTGTTTCCAAAGCCTTAGCCATTTCCTTTTCCAATTTCCTTAGCCATTACAAATCACAAGTGATCCTTATCACTAGGTTATGCCCAAGATTTAGCTTGGAATAAGTGTCCCATCATCCGTAGTTATTATTTTGCCTTTATTTACTTTTATTACATGGAATTTTCACTAGGGTTGTTATAGAACCCTCCTCATTGTGGGAACACCATCCTCGGTGTTCAACAGCACCTATAACCACAAAAATGTTGTAAGAAAAATATATCCTGCTGATGGAGTTTTATAACTTAGCTCGATCAAGTATTTACAATGATCAACCTACTAAAAAGCATACCAACATAACAACATAATAAAATGACATCATAACAACATACCGCATAGTGGAGCTTTATAACACAACTTGTGGTGGTATTTACATCCGTATACATATGCACATAAATGAACATAATCAAAACACATACCAAAACATATACCAAAACACCCAGCCAAAACTTCTTTGTCTCAACTGGAAAACAATGAAGGATACATAGCTCACATCTGATCCGCCATCTTCCATGTAGCTTCATCGAGACCAAAGTGCTTCCATTGCACCTTAACTTGCATGATTGCTCAGTTCTGGAGCATGAGCACCTCTTTATGCAATATACATTAAGGCTCGAGCTGGAACTTTCCATTTGGTTCCACGTGCAATACAAACCAATCAATCACATGGTCAACATCCTTAACATACTTCTTAAGCAAAGATACATGGAAAACATCATGGAATTTCACTATCGGAGATAGTTTAAGTCGATAGGATACTGGCCCAATCCTCTCAGCAATGTTGAAGGGTCCACAACACCATGGTGCCATCTTGGCACATGATCCAATCTGCAAGGATCTCTTCTCAGTTTGATGAGCAAACGGACCTATTTCCCAACTCGGAATGCCTTGAAAAACCTATTATGATCTGCATAGATTTTTTTCCTATCTTGTGTTGCATTTAGATTCTTCTTTATCACCTACATTTCTTGTTCCATGTCCACCAACATATTAGTTCCAATTAATAACCTGTTAACTGGGTCACTCCAACTGATGGGAGTGTTGCAATTCCGCCCATATAATTCGTCAAAATGACCCATTCTCAAAGATTCTTGATACTCATTGTTGTATGCGAACTCTACCAATGGAAGGTACTCTTCCCACTTTCACTACTAATGCATCACATACATCCTCAACATGTCCTCTGATATCCTATTCACCCTCTCTGTTTTTCCATCTATTTATGGATGATAAGTCATACTAAAGGCTAAATTTGTGCCCAAACCTACAAATAACTCCTTCCAAAACTTGGAAGTGAACTTCGCATCCCTGTCTAACATAATTCTCTTCAGAACACCATGTAATCTGACCACATCTTAGATGAATACCTGTGCTACAAGTTAATTTTTTATTAATTTGAGAAAATTATATATTGTTTTTTGGATGGGGTGAATGGGAAAGTAGATGTAAGATTATTGGCTAGATGGGTATTGTTATCCTTTCCTAAGCTCTTGATAAGATAAAATCAGGGGTTGTTTTGTTATTCAAGCGAAGAGAAAGTTGCATGGACTAGGTGCTCTAACCTCATCTCGACCATGAGATTGGACACACTCATTACCTTGGGTGCAAAGGAGTGTCATGTTGGGCATGTTGGATGTTTGCTATGTGTAGTGGCACCATATGACAATATGGACCAACATAAGGTGAGTGCACATACATGGAGCATTATCGAAGTAAACAAGCATGGGGTCAACTAGACGAAGGATAGGTGCTGAACATGGCACATGATGAGTAAGTCGGTTTCCAAATAGGTGCACACATTTGTGAGAGTATGGATACATAGGTTGACCAAATGTGAGAAGATAGAACAACACCACCAAATATTGCAATGGCTCACTAGCATTCATTCTAAGAGGAATGCACACAAGCCCATATATATGCATGATAGGTTAGGGAAGTGGGAATCTGAAGATCTGCTGCTCAGATAAAAATTTTGACTGCACCATTAGGCTTGCGTCACTAAGAGGTGTAGGATCGACATAAAGTTTGTCCAATTTGGACACTGGCAAAATTTCACCCTCCTGGAAGTTTGGCTTAGTCATCATTCCAATATCATGGTTCCACTTGCAATAAATTAATTAAAATGTTGTCTTGATTTCTGTGCCATGCCCTTGCGTCCACCATGCACTGAAAAAATGAGTTTATATGGTTTTTTGTGGGCGAAGATTTCCAAAGGAGGTCGTTTGGCGTTATGGTAAGAAAAGCAAATGGTTGAGGAGAGGTCGGGGGATCAAATCTTGATCACTCCAAAAATACACGCATATATATATTTTTTACCCATGGTTATGTTAAGTTTAGAATGGCACATTAAGCATTTATGCATGACCGTTTTGAATGGGTGTTTTTTGTTGTTTGGTTTTGGCATGGTACATGGGGCCGTTACATATTAAATGGGGGTTGTATTTGGTTGGGCTGCCCATGGTGCGGGTCAGGCATGTGGCCAGGTGGGTTCAATTCTCACTGGCCCATATATATATGCATTACATTATTTTGGTGGGGGTGTGGGCCAGGTCCACCGGAGGTGGCCCACGCACCCCATATTTAATTAAAACTTATGTGGTGGTTGAAGGGGGGGGTGACGGGGGTTATGGCCCATCAACCTATTTTTATTTTTATTTTTAATTTTGTTTGTTAAATGGTTTGGGTGTGATGGGTGGCGGGGGTCATGGCCCGCCACCACTTTTTTATTTTTATTTTTTAAACATAATATTCATTTTCCAAAATTCAGAAAATTGACCAAAGGAGTCAATTTAAGTAGGCCACAAATTCACTCGGAATTTGGCCCAAGTTGGGCAGAATCCGATGGCTAGATTTGGTCCAAATTGCTGCCTCCTTAA
The DNA here is from genome assembly GCA_000404065.3 of Pinus taeda. Lineage (NCBI taxonomy): Eukaryota > Viridiplantae > Streptophyta > Pinopsida > Pinales > Pinaceae > Pinus > Pinus taeda. The sequence goes on from APFE031163665.1 coordinate 73,620, forward strand.
GCCTGCCCAGTCACCCAGGTGAATCATGAACTTTGACTGCTCCTAACTTTCGCATACGGACTCAGTTTGACGAACCATTCACACCACCAAGATCATGATGACGAGATCTTCATCATGAACCTAGTTCAAGAACAATCCAAACACTTTGCTTTTTGACCCTTCTTGTGTCCTCTTGGACTTCTGCATGTGTCTGGAGCCACTTGGATCACCATACTTGGTCCGGAAAAAGTCTTGTAAATGTCCTCCTCTTTGATGCATACATGATGGTATACGAATCTCAAGTCCATCTTCAAGAACACTGCTACTCCCTTCAGCTGATCAAACAAGTCATCAATCCTCGACAAAGGATACCTGTTCTTGATAGTCACTTTGTTCAACTCCCTATAATAAATTCATAATCTAAGTGTTCCATCTTTCTTCTTCGCAAACAATACCAATGTGCCCCATAGTGATGCACTTGGACTAACGTATCCTTTGTCCAACATTTCCTTCATTTGCAAATTTAACTCAACTAACTTGGGTGTGCTCATCCTGTAAGGTGCTTTTGATGCTGGAGTTTCCCTTGGTACTAACTCAATAGAAAAGTATACCTCCCTGTGAGGTGGAAATTCTATAATGTCCTTAGGAAATACATCCATGAACTATTGTAAAACTGGGTTCCTGCTCAACACATCTGCATCCTCAACTTCCTTATCCTTATCACTATATATGTGCACTACAAATAACTTGGACCCTTTCCTCTGACTACGCTTTGCTTGCATAGTTGTCACCATCCTAACTGATGTAGCTTTCTTCTTAACCCGTGTTATCCCTTACAATTTCCTAGGCTGAGGAGGAGATCGAGAAGGGTAACCTTGAACCACTTTCATCTCAGTAGGTAGTCCTACTGAGCCAGAGAGGGATCTCAATTTTTTTTGTCAATGAATAGCTTTAGAGAACCAAGTTTTTAGGCTATATATACATATTTTTTTGTGTGTTGATGAATTTGAGATTTTAGGGTTTTTTTAGAGCCAATGATTAGGTCTAAGCTTTAGGAAGGTAGAGACAAATATAGAAAGGAGCTAGATATCAAAAGTCCATGGTGTACTTGAAATATTGTCAATGTAGTATAGAATAGAAAGTTTTGAAGAGACTAATGAGCATATGCAAGTATGAGTTCATTAGCTTTTAGAAGAAATAAACACAACTATGAAAACCATATAAACAGAGCTTGAAATAAAGAATCTTGTCTATTTAAATGCAAGGTAATCCATATAAAGAAGACAAAACATATGGAGAAATATGATTTAACCATTAGAAAACTAATAGAAAGAAGAACAAACACCATGCACTCACTGGACTAGAGTTCCTTAAAAATAGTTGCAACTGCCTCTATATTCGCTGAAGAAAACATAAACATGCCAGCCTCCTCCACAAAATTTCAAACCTTCTCTTTAAATGAGAAATGATACATATAGACTCAATTAGCCCACTTCCCCACCTTCAGGAGTTGAATACCTAGTGGTGGACATGACTCCAAGATTCTCTCAACCAAGAGGTGAGAGTGAGAAGGTAAAACTCGAACACTTCTTGGAGACTTTGTTTAAGAGTTTGCTTCCTCAATGAGGCATATTAAACATAAAAACAAAAAACACCTATCATGTACATTTATTCATGCTTACATCATATAACCTCAAAAAAAGTTCCATTACATTAAGGTTTTTGACTTTGACCAAGTCAAACTGAAAGCTAGAAAATTTACATAGTGAAATTTACAATAAAAAACACATGAAATTGTAGAAGTGTAGCACTGACTTTGAGCCCACTTTCAGGTGCTTTCTTGAGGTCCAAATGAAGATCTGAGAGAATATACAACTAGATTTTCAAGTATAGTTTCCAGAACACCTTACATGTTTGAAAATGACCCATGGGAAGGCCTTCAAAAATCAAATCTCCCAAGGTCACTCTAGGAGTACAACGCTTGTCAAAAAGAGGTACAGAAAGTTGATTTGTGGCCACTTAATTCCATTTTTCTCAAAATTTAGGCCTCCTCTGGAAAATCTGAAGAAATGGGTTTTGAGAGGAGGCCAAATTCTTTCCAAAAATGAAAACTTTTCTTGAATTGAGTGACTGAGGAAAAAGGGACAGCTAATTTTCTGCGTAAGGCACCAAAATTTGCAAAAAACAAAAAATGATCCAAATTTCCTCAAAATTGGTCAAGAGATGTAAAATGAGGCATTTTAAGCCCTCATGGATGCTTCAGCAAGCATATCGAAGTTTTCTTTATCATTTTGGTCCTTTTGGGCTTCTTTGAGTTTATTTTCAAGCTGCTTGACCTTGAAATTGCATATCAAATTTTGAGTGCCATGTGCCTTAGCAGTTGATTGTCTCTATTAGCTTTGTCTAAAAGCTTCTCCAAATGGTCATTGACCCTATTTAACCAGTACTCTTTGTCTTGATTGACCTCTAGAGAAATTTTGTCCTCTAGGTCTAGCTCCTTATTCAGTAAGATGTGCTTTTATTCTTCCTCTAATGCCTTGTTAAGCCCTTTAGTTCTTGGCCTCTTTCTCTTACCTTTTCCTTATGTTCCTTCAGGCTAATTTGTCTCCATGATTGCTTTTCCCTTTTTGGCTTGCTGCAATAGTTTGGTTTTCTCTTTCTCCATGATCAATTATTTTGCCTTTAGTTGACTATTTTCTTGTTCTACGAATGAGATGATGAACCTTGCTCTTTCCATGTTGACTGTGAGTTCGTTGATGTGATAATATTTGTCTATGATCATCTTTTGCATGCTTGAAACCTCATTTACAGCCTCTAGGTCAACCAACTCAAACTCATGCACAACCAAGTCTTTATCCTGCACTGATGGTCCCCGTTTTGTTGATGTAAAAGGCTTGGCCCCTTTCTCACCATGAGAAGAAAACACAAGCCTATGTCCTATTTTGTACATCCTTGTCACCTCAGGTTTAGGTGCTTTAGGCATTTCCATTGATTTGGTAGAAGACCCAATTTCCATTTGCTTTGTTGGCATGCTAGAATGCTGAGTTGCCACATTGGGTTCATGCCATTTCAGATCTATCTCCAAGAAACATTCCCATGTCATATTCTTCTCCGCAAGTTGATGAAGAGCTATAGTCTTAATCAGGCTATGATGAAATAAACCAGGATAGTGTTCTTTTTTCTTCATCTATATCCTCTTTGACATCTTGGTAAGGCTCCTACATAGATAGTTGCACATATTGTGTGGTTTCTGAGTTGTAAAGTGCATTCGAAGCCGCATGTGATACGCATATAGTCTAGAGAATCTTCCTTCACATGTGAAGAATTTCATGACAAATTTCATCAAGGGAGCATACTTCTCCTAAATGTACCTGAAAGGTATGATATGAGAATGTTTTTCCCTGTATGGTCTTTTCAAGAAAGGTCTATAATGTTCAAGATCTCAGTGCATCTCCTTGAACCAATATTCATCGTGATCTAGTAGCGCTGTGTCAAGTGAAATAGAGGTCACTGAAAATGTGAAGTCAACACCAACAATAATGGAAATTTCTCCTTTCAAATGAGTAGCAACCTAATCTGTCAACTACTCATGGAAACCCACTTTACACACCCTTTTGCAAAAATCTAATCAATTCACATCTTTAAAGCATTGTTTGATAAAGGGTGATGAATTGATCTCATTGTAGTTTGAGGGTTCATATCTCAAAAATTTTCCTCCCTTGCGATGTTTCTTCCTCTCTAGTGAAGAGTCTCTTTCCATGGTGACAAAAACCCTAACAGCAGGAAAATGAGAAAAATCTATGAGGGGCGAGTGAAAAATGAAATGAAAGGTAGGTGGAGTTGAAAAATGGCAAGGGGAAGTTTTAGGAGGTGAATATGAACTATGAAAAACTTATGAATATGAAAGGAAGTGAAATGAATGAATGATGTATTTGTGGAAGGGGAAAAACAAAGCTTCTAGGAAAATTGTCCAAATTCCATAGGAATGAGCTAGGGTTTCATTTTTAGTGAAGTAATTTAATGTTTTGAAGTTGGTTCAGTGGTTCATGTAGGATATTAAACATGTGTAGAGGTGTACGATAAGGTTTTACATGTTTAAAATCATGAAAAATAAATGACCATCATCAACCCTATCATCATTTCATGGCAAACTCACTAGAAACCCTAATGAAGAAATCTTAGCTTTGAATTCATCTTGCAAACTAAAAAGTATAGGAATATGGTATTATCACATGTAAATGAGTCTAGGATTGCAAGAAGAAATATGTGAAAGCTTTCTAATTTGGGTGCGTTTTGGGCGATTTTGAGCTGCTCTGGCCCAAGCACAGTGCAGTGTATGGGAGCGCAACACAGTGTCTATGAGTGCAGCACTGGCCTCCCAATCATAGCATAGTGTCTGGGAGCGCAATGCCAGAGGTTTTTTGCCAATTTTTCCTACAAAATCAATTTTTTCTTGCCAATGGAAGGGAGAGCTCGATGCACAATGAGGAATAAGAGGCAAATAAGATGAGTTTGGGGATTTTTAGTTTATATAGGAAAATTAATTTCCTTTTTGTAAAGAAATGGGACCCACAAACCTTTGAAAAACTGATTTTTCACTTTTTAAAACAGAGTCACCTTAGGAGTCTGAAACCTAGGTTGTATTTTCACTTTTTGAGCACTGGAACTTCTTCTTCTGGAGTCTTTCAAACTGAAATCATTATGAACTTGTGAAAACTCAACAAGTTAATGTGAAAGAGCTGCTTGTTATGCTTTATTCAATGTTGGATTTACATATGGTAATAATGGACCTTGAAAACCCTAATGACCTATTGAAAAGCCTGAAACTGAATGGAATGATGATGATGATTGATATGAGAAGGACTTGCTTTTATTGTGACACCTTCATGTGAATGAGATAGGTGACTAGCATAAGTGAATTTTCCAAAAGACTGAACTCATTCCTAGACCAACTAACTAGTAACCAAATTTTACTCTATAAACCTAGTGACAAGGTAAAATTTGATTTTGAGACTCTTGAAAAGATTAGTAAAAGCACATTTGATCACCGATGATAGGAAAACAAGACTGACACTAACACCCTGTAAAACTCTTGTTCTCCATTATCATCAACACACTCAATAGCTTTGTCATAACAGTCTACCTCGGTTTTGTGAAGATACAACCAATCCATACCCAACAACCTATTCTATGAACCCAAAAGTAATACATTCAAATGTGATGCAGTTGGCATGTCATTCAACTCAAATGCACAAGCTCTTACCCAATGATGAACTCACTTCTTTGTATCTGTATCCAACTACACTAACCAAGACTCTGCATGTAATTCCTTACTCAAACCACACTTTTCCACCAACTCAGGACTAACATAGCTATAATTAGATCCAAGGTCAATCAAAATAGAAATAAATTGATCCCAAAGCTTATCGTCCATCTCAATGATAGATTCATGATGCCTTACATGTTTTCTATCCAATCCTACATTGATATGCAGAATACTTTGACCAACATCCCCAACAGTCTGTGCCTCCTGTGCACTATATATCTGATGTCTACCAGCCTGATTATGCGTTCAATCTTTTCTGCGATGATCCTTGCTACAAATCTAACATTCTATAGGCTTTGAGCTTGTCTCCTTGTTTTTTCTCCTAATTTGAATCCCCGTCCTCTATCTTATGCATTGAACTCCTTCGGTGGTATGAGATTCTCCTTATTACCTGAATCCTTAGGCCTTTCTCTATTTCTATCCCAGTTTCCTTTGTTATTTCCATTGTCTCGCTAATTTGGCTTAGTCTCAGTTATGTGCTTCGATTTCTCATAGAAATGCCTTAGCTTCCAAATGGGCACCTCCAATGATCTAGGATCATTGAAATCAATTCTATCTTTAAATGCAAATGGTACCCACTAATGAACCTCTGAATATTGGTCTTTGCCTTTGTGAGATAAGGCACATACCTCAGTAACTCCAAGAACCTGCTAGTGTACTCATCATCTTTCATGGAACCCATCTTTAGCTCATAAAATTCTTTTTCCCTGTCATCAAAGTGTTGGCTTGTTGGGGCTTGACCTAGGTTTGGAGATTATTTAGATAAACAAATCCCGGTACTACTAGCCCCTTTGGCAACAGTCCATGGAGCGTGGACTGAGGTATCACCCGTAGTAGTATGGGAGAGTGCTAGAATTAGGTTTATGCACCTTGGGGATGTCTGATAGGTTCTAAGTTGTCCACAGTTTGACCCTTCGTGCACGTTGCTACATGCACTTATTAGTACCTCGCAACCGATGATATTGCCTTCGCGCAACCCTACTATTGGAAATAATACTGAGAGGGGGGGTGAATCAGTATTGTTTGATCAATTATTTACCTTTTCAATCCCAGAACATTTACGCTACTTCAGTTAGATGAACCCGCGTATATACACAACTACAGATAAGGAAACTCGCGTATACTATGCAGATTTATAATTTACTTTATTCTACAGATGTTGATCATTAAGTTATGCACCAGAACCATATAAACAGTTGCCAGGAACAATAAAACAGATCAGAAGACAACCACACATAAGAACACAAGATATAAGGTGGAAACCCAATGTGGGTGAAAACCACCTGCTGCAATTCGTCTCTATCTTCTTTTAATTAGAAACTTCTTTTTACAATGATTCTGTACTAGTGCAGTCCTTTACAATATGCAGGATGCTACCTGCAGAGAGCTACAACCCTTTCTCATTTTCCATCTTCTCCTGGAAGGGAGCTACAACCCCCTTAGATCTTGTACTAGTCAAGATACTAGTACGCAGGTTGCTACCTGCAGAAGGCTACAACATTCTCTTTCTTCCAAGGACCACGTTTCATAAATTTTCAGACTGGATCCAAAAATAACATCAATCAAACATCAATAATTTCTGCATCAACCAATCACATTTCACCAGTCAAGACTGAATCAAAATAAACACTTCTTTGTCAACTGTACCCAGATCACAGTAACTGTAATCACACCTCAAATTCTAAACCCAGGTCACTGCAATAATCAACAGAAGCAGCTAGAACATAAATTATGAGATGTACACTACTTCAATATTCAGAAACTTGTGTGCATACGCTTATGTGTTAAGATCAACCTGTGTATATGCACTTCCGCCTTCCAGAAACTGCGTGTATACGCACCTGTGCTAAGATCAACTTGCGTATATGCACTTCCAACTTACAGAACCTGCGTGTATACGCACCTGTGCTTCACTGAACCTGCGTACAGATCTATAAAGGTAATTTACCCCTTCAAATGTTTAGATATTAGTTTACCCAGATTATTAGATTTATAGATCAAGAAAACGCCACATAGAACAGATCAAAATCATACAAAGATACTATCATTCAAGCCTTAAGATTTTGACCCATCAAAAGAACTTATCCTTCTCCTTGCGCTTAGGTTCCTTCTTCCTTCAAATCCAAATCTACACCATAACCTAATAACTGTATTCCAGATCTAGCACTTTTCAGATATTCAATAATTCAGATGATCCTTGCCAAATGATCTCCTTCCTCTTTTATAGCCTTAGGCCTTTCACAATACCACAGTCCAAAACCATAGCAATTCAATACCATGGACCCAATACTTGGGATCAACACTTATGATGAGATACCATGGCCCAAAACCATAGGTTCAAATACCAGGGACTAAATACCACGGACTAGAAACAAGTTTTCCCACATGTACGCACTTTTCCTTGCATGAAAGTGCATGTATACGCATACGCGCCTTGGGAACGTCCAACCCGCGTGTATACGCGGCTTCGTCAAAGTGAACCTGCGTATATGTCTTTTTCTTCTTTCTGAGTTCCTGAACTATGATCTGTCACCAAAGTGAGTTGTCATCAAGGACAACACCTATGCCATAGTACCAAAACTGCCAAACCTGTGCCAGAATGCCAACAATCTCCCCCTTTGGACTTGATGGAAACCCCAAGATCCTCAATATCATTCTCCCCCTTTGTCATCAAGGGAAAGGGGTGTGCTCCCCCTGAGTACATGCTGAAATCTCTTCTCTGTTGTGCTGAACATGTGCCCCCTGACTGTAGGCAAGATCTGCAAAAAGATGTTCTTTAAAAAAGAACCATGACTTATACATCATAACTGACCTTCCTATCACAAAAGAATCTATACGTACATCCATCACCCAACCAAGTGGGGATCATCCATCCAACCAAGTGGGGATACATAAAAAATTTACATATGACAACCAATTACATTACATCATTCATCCCAAGCATAGTGGGGAAACCAAAATAGGCCGTTACATGACCTTGATGAAAAAAGATATACATGACATAGAGATGAACTATCTTGAGCAAGACTATGAAAGTCATCAATAACTACTATCAGTAGCATCTGTCAATCATTATTCATATCAACAACCATGTTCTCTTTTTGTTCTTCCTCTGCAAGAGTTCCACCTGAAACCAACAATAGTTGTGAACTTGAACCAAAAGCTTCTAAGGTAATGCCAACAATGCATCACTAGAATATTATCTTCTCCCCCTCAACCTGTGCCAGATGGTCTCTGACAGACCCTTATCAGACTATCAGAGTCTGTCTCTACTGATATCCTTCAAACCTCCATATACGCGACTGTATCTGCACAAACCAGCATATGTACGCGGATCCTCCTCATCCAACTCGCGTACACCAACTTTTCTTTGAAACAGACAAGTTTCAACAGCAGGTTGAAGCATAAACTAATCCCAGCTTCTGTCTGAGGCATTCAAATGTTTCCCTAGGCAGCGGTTTGGTGAGTATATCAGCAACTTGTTCCTTAGAGGGAACATACTCCAACTTGACTTTTTGTTCCAGCACTTGTTCCCGAAAAAATTGATATTTGATAGGGATGTGCTTGGTCTTTGAATGCATGACTGGATTCTTTGAAATACTGATTGCACTCGTGTTATCACATAAGATGGAGATAGGTGGAGTACAAGTGATTTGATAATCCTACAATGTTTGCATCATCCAAAGGAGTTGGGTGCAACAAGATGCAGCAACCACATATTCTGCTTCAGCTGTAGATAAGTCAATAGAACTCTATTTCTTGTTGAACCAAGATACTAATCTGGAACCCATAAAGAATGCACCACCACTAGTGCTTTTTCTTTCATCCACGCTGCCAGCCCAATCAGCATCTGTATAAGCATGAAGAGTGAGATCTGCATCTCTAGGATACCATAGGCCATAGTTTTGAGTTCCTTGAAGATACTTGAAAATTCTCTTTACTTCTTGAAGATGAGTTTCCTTAGGATTTGCCTAAAATCTTCCAACCATTCCTACTGCATGCATGATGTCTGGTCAGGTACCTGTTAAATAGAGCAGACTTCCAATCATGGATCTATAGGTTGGTTGATGCACTGCTGCTGGTTCATCATTTGCACTGAGACTGCATCCTGTGACCATAGGAGTACATACTGGTTTCGAATCTTCCATGCCATACTTCTTCAAGATCCACTTGAGATACTTGGTTTGAGATAAAAATATACTCCCTTTATTTTGTTGGATTTGCAAACCAAGAAAACATGTCGGTTCTCCAAGCAAGGACATTTCGAATTCCTTCTGCATCACCAAGGCAAAGTTTTGACTCATAGCTTCTTCATTGCTACCAAAGATGATATCATCTACATACACAACAAGTATTAGCAATTTGTTATTTTCAACTTTTATATAGAGATTGCTATCTACTGATCCTTTTGAAAAACCTTGTTGATGAAGGTATTTGTCCAAACGATAGTACCAAGCCCTTGGAGCCTGTTTGAGACCATAGAGAGCCTTCTTTAGTTTGCATACAATATTTGGATCATTACCAAGGATGAATCCATGTGGCTGCTCAATATACACTTCTTCTTCTAAATCACCATTCAGAAAAGCTAATTTCACGTCCATTTGAAATACTTTGAACTTCTGAAAGCTAGAGAGAGCAAGGAACATTCTGATGGCCTCAAATCTAGCAATGGGAGCAAAAGTTTCTTCAAAGTCTATTCCTTCTTATTGTGCATACCCTTTACAAACCATTCTGGCCTTGTTTCTAATCACTTCCCCATTTTCATTCAACTTGTTTTTGAGGATCCATTTTGTTCCTATGAAATTCTTATCTTTTGGTCTAGGAACCAACTCCCAAGTGTTATTCTTTTCGATCTGCTCAAGTTCTTCATCCATTGCTTTGACCCAGCATTCATCTTTGCATGCCTCTCTTACATTTTGTGGTTCAATGGAGGAAAGTAATTCCAAATAGCTTGAAGCTTCTGCAATTGTTCTTCTTGTTTGTATTCCTGCTTCTTTTTGCCCCAAAATTTGAGATGCTGGATGATTCTTCTGAACGTACCTGGATGGAGTCTTTTCTTCTATCCTTATTTGTTCTTCAGGCTCCTCATGGGTTTCTTCTTCATAGGTTTCTTCTTCACCATGAATCTGATTTGATGTTGATGGATAGTCCTCATCATCTTCGAAATCTTCAGATCTTACCTGCCTAGGAGTGTTTTCTTCTTCATCAACCACTACATCAATATTTTCAACAATTTTTCCAAGCCTTTTATTATAACACTTGTATGCTTTGCTGTGGGAAGAGTAACCAAGGAGAATGCCTTCATCTGCTCTAGGTTCAAACTTGCCAAGATGTTCATCAATATTTTTGATATAGCATTTGCTCCCAAAAATTTTGAACAATTTTACCGAAGGAGTCTCACCATACCAGAGCTCATGAGGGGTTTGAGTGTTGTTCACCCGGACATTTGTTTTGTTGAGAATAACAACTGAAGCAAATGCAGCTTCACCCCATAAAGTTGCGGGAGTTCTAGACTCATCAAGCATAGCACGAGCCATTTGTTGAACCGTTCTGTTCATCCTTTCAACTACTCCATTTTGCTGAGGAGTCATGGCTGTAGAAAATTCCCTTCTTATTCCATGTTCTTCACAAAAATTGAAAAATTCATTTGAGGTAAACTCCCCACCTCTATCAGAACTGAGGCATTTAATTTTGTGATCTGATTCGTTTTCAACCAAAGCTTTGAAGGATTTGAATTTTTTGGAGGCTTCACCTTTGTACTTCATAAGTCCTATCCAAACCATCCTTTAATAGTCGTCAATGAATAATATAAAGTATTCTTCTCCCCAAGGTGACCTTTTCCTAGATGGACCACATACATCAGTATGGACAAGTTCAAGTGGCCTACTAGCTGATCCTTCCTTCTCAGGGAAGTTAGTTATGGTTTTCTTACCAAACTGACATGATTTGCATATTGTATTGTCTGGAATTATGATGTCTGGAAGACCACGAACTGCATGGTATTTGCATGCTTTCCTTATCTGTGAGAAACTTATATGCCCCAACCTTTGGTGCCATAGCCAGTGTTCATCATTCTTGCTCAGATAGCATTGTTGTTTTCCTTCTTTGAATATGTATAAATTATTTGGAGTTCTTATGCCTTTGATCATTGTTTCTCCTATATCAAGATCACAAACACTACATCCATTTGATCGAAATATTACCTATGTTCCTTGATCACACATCTGACTGACACTCAATAGATTATGCTTTAAGCCATCAACATACATAACATTTCCTGCTTTGACCTTATTTTTTTAAAAGAACAAAACCTTTACCTTTTATGAGAGCAGGGGTGTCATTTCCAAATGAGACCTTCTTCTCCTTCTCCAAGGCACTATATGACTGAAGTTTTTCTTTATCACCTGTCATATGTTTTGAACATCCATTATCGATGTACCATTGATTTTCCTGCCCTTCTGCATATAAGGCTATACCACATCTTTCTGGTTGTGGTTCTTTCATTCTCCATGTTTTGATATTTGAGGCTTTCTCCTTTTGAATTGTTTGCTGAAACCTACTCCTGCATTCAGAATATTCATGACCAAAATTATTACAAATAGAACATTCTATTTCATTTTCAAGAGAAGAAAAGTTATTGTAGGTCCTTTTCATGATCCTAGTCATACTCCTCTATTTTTGAGTTTCTCTAGTCATGATAGTTTTGTAGGTAACACACTGAGCTGCTTTGTGTCCAAAGTTGTGACAAGAGAAACATTGGCCAATGAAGAAATTCCTGCGATTATCAACCCTGCGGACCGAATGATTGTAGTTGTCATTCATTCTAGAATGATTTACGTGTGGTCTGTTGTGGCTTCTGTTTATCCTTGAGGTAGATTTCCCCTGATTTACTTGGTGATCTGTGTTCATTCTTGAAGAAAAATGTCCCTTGATTTACCTGGTGATCTCCATTAGGCCTTTGCTCACTCCTCGTTGTTGCATCAAGATAACTTTTGGAGGTGGATGGTTTCTGCGCTTGAGTTGCTTCTTCATTATATCCCAGACTTGTCTTGATTAGAGGAGAACAGTGCACTTTGATAATCTCATCTAATGTTTTAGATCCTTTAACAAATCTAAGATTAAGAGCTTTATTTTTCTCAATCTCTTTTCTAAGTCCCACAATTTCACATTCTAACTTTTCATGATGTTTTTCACTTTCAGCCAGTTGAAATTGCAAAGTATCAATAATCATATTTTTCTCTTCTAAACAAATTTTGAGTTTAGAAATCTCTTCATAGAGACCTTCTTCATCTATAGCATCCATAAAATCATCATCTTCAAAAGCCATTAAAAGCCTACAGTTATTACCTCGTTCATCTTCATCACTATTTGAGAGTCCATCACTGTCTTCATGAGTGTAGTAGCTTTTCTTACTTGCACTCTGTTTCTTGTTCCATCTAGCAGGTTCCTTTCCTTTGTCCTTATGATGACATTTTGCAGCATAGTGACCTACTCTTCCCCAAGCAAAGCATTTGAAGGGAACTTACCTCTGAATCTTCCAACACCCCGTTGAAGGTTCTTGACAAAATTTGATTCTTCCTCTTCTTCTAACATATGTCCTGACTCATAGTAATCTCCTTTACCTGAAGCCTTGAATGCAGCTTCTCTCGTGTCTGATGGTCCTCCTTTCCTCATTTCATAAGTGGTTAGAATTCCGTGTAGCTGCGACATGGTAATTTTTTGTAGATTCTCCTTTTCTTCTATTGCAGAAACTTTTGATTCAAACTTAGGAGATAAAGATCTTAGAACCTTTTCAACCACAACAACCTCTTTTATTTCTTCACCCAAATTTTTCATACAATTAACAATCTCATCTATATGAAGGAAATAGTTAGCCACACTTTCATCATTGTACATCCTGAGATTTTCATACTGAATTCTGAGGGTTTGAAGTTTTGCTCATTTTGCCTGCTCATCTCCTTCATAGCTCAGCACAATCTTGTCCCATATTTCTTTAGCGATTTTATACTGCATAACCTTGACGAATTCTGATTGAGATAGACATCCTAATAGAGTGTTGACAACCTTTGCATTTGTTTCAAACTACTTCTTCTCAGCCGGATCTGTAGGAGTTGCTGATGGAAAAGTGTACCCTGTATGTATGATATCCCAGACTTCTGTACCAAGAGATTGAAGATAGGTTGTGACTCTTACCTTCCAATAGAAGAAGTTGGTCCCATCAAAAATTAGTGGCCTGATTGATGCTTCTCTCTCGTAGTTGCTCATGATGATAGATCTTCCTTCAAGCAATCAATCTTCTTCTGAAGGACCTGCTCTGATACCAATTGTTGGAAATAATACTGAGAGGGGGGGGGTAATCAGTATTATTTGATCAATTATTTACTTTTCCAATCCCAGAACATATACGCTACTTCAGTTAGATGAACCCGCGTATATACGCAACTACAGATAAGGAAACCCACGTATACTATGCAGATTTATAATTTACTTTATTCTACAGATGTTGATAATTAAGCTATGCACCAGAATCTATAAACAGTTGCCAGCAACAATAAAACAGATCAGAAGACACCCACACATAAGAACACAAGATATAAGGTGGAAACCCAATGTGGGTGAAAACCACCTGCTGCAATTCGTCTCTATCTTCTTTTAATTAGAAACATCTTTTTACAATGATTTTGTACTGGTGGAGTCCTTTACCAGTACGCAGGCTGCTACCTGCAGAGAGCTACAACCCTCTCTTGTTTTCCAGCTTCTCCTAGAAGGGAGCTACAACCCCCTTAGATATTGTACTAGTCAAGATACTAGTACGCAGGCTGCTACCTGCAGAAGGCTACAACCTTCTCTTTCTTCTAGGGACCACGTTTCATAAATTTTCAGACTAGATCCAAAAATAACATCAATCAAACATCAAGAATTTCTGCATCAACCAATCACATTTCACCAATCAAGACTGAATCAAAATAAACACTTCTCTGTCAACTATACCTAGATCACAGTAACTGTAATCACACCTCAAATTCTAAACCCAGATCACTGCAATAATCAACAGAAGCAGCTAGAACATAAATTATGAGATGTACGCTACTTCAATATTCAGAAACTTGCGTGCATACACTTATGTGTTAAGATCAACCTGCATATATGCACTTCCGCCTTCCAGAAATTGCGTGTATATGCACTTGTGATAAGATCAACCTGTGTATACGCACTTCCAACTTACAGAACCTGCGTGTATACACACCTATGCTTCACTGAACCTGTGTACAGATCTATAAAGGTAATTTACCCCTTCAAATGTTCAGATATTAGTTTACCCAGATTATTAGATTTATAGATCAAGCAAGCACCACATAGAACATATCAAAATCATACAAAGATACTATCATTCAAGCCTTAAGATTTTGACCCATCAAAAGAACTTATCCTTCTCCTTGCGCTCAGGTTACTTCTTCCTTCAAATCCAGATCTGCACCATAACCCAATCACTGTATTCCAGATCTAGCACTTTTCAGATATTCAATAATTCAGACGATCCTTGCCAAATGATCTCCTTCCTCTTTTATAGCCTTAGGCCTTTCCCAATACCACGGTCCAAAACCATAGAAATTCAATACCATGGACCCAATACTTGGGATCAACACTTATGATGAGATACCATGGCCCAAAACCATAGGTTCAAATACCAAGGACTAAATACCACGGACCAGAAACAAGTCTTCCCACATGTACGTGCTTTTCCTTGCATGAAAGTGTGTGTATATGCATATGCGCCTTGGGAACGTCCAACCCGCGTGTATATGCGGCTTCATCAAAGTGAACCTGCGTATATGTCTTTTTCTTCTTTCTGAGTGCCTGAACTGTGATCTCTCACCAGAGTGAGTTTCCATCAAGGACAACACCTATTCCATAGTACCAAAACTGCCAAACTTGTGCCAGAATGCTAACACCTACTTGGGGCCCGAACATTGTTATTACCCAAACCCTTACTAGAAACCAGATATTAGTTGATTAAATTAGCTTATCTATATGATTTCATTTATACTTAACAATATTCACCATTCATACAAAAGCGCAAAATAAATAAACTGTATAATTACACTTGATATCAAACATGTAATAACATAAGAACAGATACACGAAATTTAGATGAAACTTCCCTTTGTTATTCTTCTTCCTTGGTTACAGACTCGACTCAGCCCTGTGCACTCAGTTGCAGGGGTCCACACACTTAGCTGTGGACTCTAATAGGCCTTTATGCAATCAGGTGTAGAGCCTCTTCCTACTACTATATGACCCAAGATACTAGACTTTGGCTCTATATTTGTTATTCTTCAGACTCCATCCATTGGTTCACTAACTACTTTACAACTTAGAGCCTCGCTCTATTTATACAATCCCATCATCCATAGACCATGGGTAGGCTAACAATTCATTTAGAACTTAGGGCAGACAACCCTATGACTCTA
>APFE031163666.1:0-13006 GCA_000404065.3 Pinus taeda
AGAAATTTGTTGCCATTAAAGCAGAGGTTGAAAAACTTTTGCGTGCTGGCTTCATTTTCACTGTACCTCTTACTGACTGGGTATCTAATATTGTTCGAGTTATGAAAAAACAAGGGACAATCCTAGTGTGTGTCGATTATAGGGATGCAAATCAAGCATGTCCAAAAGACAATTATCCTACACCCTTTATCGACCAGATTTTTGACGAATGTGCTGGATGTGAAATCTTTTCATTCATGGATGGATTTTCTGGCTACAATCAAATCAATATATACCCATAGGACCAATCCAAAAAAAAAAATATTTTTCCGTGGGGCACATTCGCCTATCTAAAGTTACCTTTTGGTTTGAAGAATGCAAGGGCTACATTTTAGAGGGAAATGAATTATGCCTTCCATGACATGAAGCACATTGTTCAACCTTATCTTGATGATTTACCTTCTCATTCACGAAATCAGACTGATCACCTGCAACATTTGAGAGCAACATTTTTACAGTGTCGACACTACCAAATAAGACTCAATCCACACAAGTGTGTGTTTTGTGCTGGTTTTGGTCGACTGGTTAGATCCATGGTCTCCATGGATGGAATTTGACTCGATCCAATTAAGGTTTAGGCAATCCTTGACTTGCCTTCACCTTCAAACTTATTACAGCTACAGATACTTCAAGGGAAGGAAAACTTTTTGAGGAGGTTCATTCCAAACTATGTTGAGTTGGCTAAAGGTTTTACACGTCTATTGAAGAAAGGGGTAACCTTCCATTGGGATCAGGTAGTGCACACTTCCTCTGATTCTCTTAAAGATTCCCTTATTAGAGCGTCATTAATGTATGCCCCAAACTATCAAAAAAACTATTACATGTATCTCTCTACTACGGATACAACCATTGGCATGGTTTTAGTCCAAGAAGAAAGTGGAATTGAACATCCTATTTATTACTTGAGTTGTAATCTCAATGATATGGAAAGTAAGTATTCCTATGTCAAAAATTTAGCTTTGGCAGTCATTCAAGCTGTGCAGAGATTTCGTCATTACATCCTCCTCCGTAAAACTATCATTATATCGGATTGCAACCCTATGACATACATTTTGTCATGTCAATTGTTGGGGGGGAAATATTCCAAATGAATAGTTATTTTTAAGGAGTTTTATTTGGAATTCATCAAATCTAAATCAAACAAATCTCTTGTCTTCGTCAAGTTACTTTGCGATCTTCTCTCATCCTCCAATGATTCAACATCAGAAGCATCAATCTTGGATGAGTCTCTATTTCTTATCTCGTCAAGTGATCCATGGTATGGAGATATACTAGTCTATCTCTAGACCCAAGCTTTTCAACCTAATGCCTCTTGCTCTGAACAGTGACATACCCAATACTAAGCCAAAGATTATCTGATCATTGGTGATACGCTTTATCGTCATGGTATCAATATGATTTTACGTAGGTGCCTCACTTATGAGGAAGCCGAACAAGGTTTGAATGAATGTCATTCAAATGCTTGTGGTGGACATTTATCTGGTTACACTACCACATAGAGAATTCTCTGTGCTGGTTACTTCTGTCCAAACATATTCAAATATTGCATTATTGTTGTCAGAAGTTGCCATGCTTTCCAAATATTTGACCAAAAAACTAGATTTCCACTTGCACCACTGCATCCAGTCCTTGTTGTTGGCCCATTCACCAAACGGGGCATTAACTTTATGACATGTAACTCCACCTCGACCAAGTGGCATGGATATATTATAGTCGTTGTTGACTATTTTACCATGGGCCAAGACGATGCCAACATTGAACACCAGTGGTGAAACGGCTACTTTATTTTTCTTCAACCATGTGGTTGCCAGGTTTGGTGTACCACAAGCCATAGTTACAGATCATGGATCACATCTTCGCAATCACATGACGGTTGAATTGATTGCCAAGTTAGGACTGTCACATGATAGTTCTACTCCATACTTCCCACAAGCTAATGGACAATTTGAGGCTATCAACAAAGTCTTGAAGCGGATGTTGCAAAGAATTATTGGAGTTCATAAAAGAAATTGGAATTTAATCCTATATTCGGCTTTGTGGGCATATCAGACCTCAGTAAGAAATGCGACCGGATTCATACCCTTTTAGTTGGTGTATTGTTTGGAAGCAGCCTTACCAATTCAATGTGAAATCTCGTCTATTAAACTCACGATTGACCTGTTGCTCGACACTCCTGAAGAAGAAGTGTTTTTCTTGGAGTTAATCCATCTAGATGAAACCTGTCGTGATGCCGCATTCACTAACGAAGCGCATAACAAACGTATAAAGGTGCAATATGATAAAAATGTCAAGCCTCGTGTATTCGCAGAAGGTGACCTGGTCTTGCTTTATGATCAGGAGTCTGATAAACTTGTTGTGGGAAAATTTGAACCACTGTGGATGGTCCCTTATATTGTTAAGCATGTTTTGATGAAAGGTGCCTACGAGTTAGTGGACTATGATAGGATTCCATTGTCGCAGCCCCGAAATAGGCTGTACCTTAGACGTTACTATGGGTAGTTAAGTGGAGTAAAACTCACTATATATATGCTTTGATTGCATGTTTGTGTGTGTGTGTTTCTTTTAGAGTTCTTATTTGGTTAAGTAATCCACTTTGAATTTGTTGCAGATGTCGAACTTTTGGGAACCATTTGTTGGTTATGCCGATGGGGCTAGTCGTAGTATGCAGAATCTATCCTCTACAACATGGGCCATTTTCACTCCAAGTGGCGAGTGAGTGAGTTTTAGAGGGATTTGTATTGGTCGATAGACAAACAATATCATTGAATATAGCACGTTGATTGAAATTCTCTTTGATGTCATTTCACTTGGCATACGCCGAATCATCATTAGTCTAGATTCATAACTCGTTTTACTACAACTTACTGGCATTTATACCGTCTGAAACCTAGCAATTCATTGCATGTTCCTTAGAGTTCGTATGTTGGAAAGGTATTTTGAGTTTATTCAATATCAACATATTTCCAGAAATCTAAACACATTAACTGATTCTCTAGCGAATTATGTGTTAAATAGACATTTGCAACATATGTAAAGTAAATATTTTCAATTCACATCATCAGTTGAATAGGATTGCATCACATAACCATAATAAAATTCTAAAAGAAAAATAGATAGTTGTTTTAAAAGTTTTTATAAACTGTTTGTGTCCAAGGAAAAAATTGGTCATTTCACCCAAAATCTCAAAATGTATGCAAAAAACATCTAAGTAAACTAGTGGTGCTCATGGTAACAGGTCACAACCTATGCTATCATGCATAAAAGTCTCATCCAATGACTTAACATGCCAATGGTGTGGCGCTGCAGCCGCATAGGTAACTCCTCGATCCAGATATCCGGAATGCCTAGGGTTAAACCCTCTATGTGGTCCCATAGCTCGGCCAATATCTTGGCTAAATCTAAGCCTCGAAGAACTTTTCTCCCGAAAGGTCTCTGTGCTAACCCACCTGCCACTAGTTGGTGCCCCATAAGTCGAACAGGTCCAACATCTACATACATAAAAAATGATTTTGTTTAGTCTTGGAGTTAATCAAAAATCACAAAAAAATGTAGAAACTTTAAAATCAAAAACACTTTGGTCAAACGATTTACCTATAGCACCCCACTGTGCTCCAACTGGTAACATCAAGTCTAGATCTCCACGGAATTCCATTCCTAAATATGGATACTCTGCGATGGCCATATCCTATCGATCAAAACACTCAAAGAATGCAGGGGTAAATGAGATCAATGATCGACTAGCATGCCTAGCCATAAGATCTACCTATCTCTGCATCTGTAGATCCCTAGGTCCAAATACACCTAGTGAAACAAGTTGTGGCTGCGTAAGTAGAATTCTCTCCAAGGCAAAAGAAATCCAGATCGACCCATAGCCAAATTTCTTTGCCTTTCTTCTTTTCACCTCGATCAAATGTTCTTTCGCAGATGAAAGTACTGTCTCGCACCAGTTGAACACTTTTGACTCTAAACACTCTAAAGCATATTGCATGTATGATCTATTTGCCAAGTGTAGTGTCATGCTGCCAGCCAATTTGGCAATGGTAAAGAGGATCGTCCTCAATGGTAAATCACTAACATCCCTGATGTTAATCTTTCCGTCTCTGCTAGGTTGTTCACCTTCCTGACAGAACTATCATATGTAGTCTCTCATTGATTCACCTCCTTTGGCAAATCCATATAGTGAGATGGGGACACCCCACCTCGAAAATCTGGTCAGAAAGTAGATGTCATCAATGGTAAATGGGATTACTTTGTCCCTAATGTGAAAGGCCTAATCAGTAAGATCCCATGAACAAACAAGAAACTGTAAAATCTCAATCTATTGTCGCATGCTAGATAGTCGGAAATACTTGAGTAACCCGTAATTCCTTAGGGCCTCAACTATACCCAAATTATTTAGGGAAATTATATCTTGTTCTTCGTGCTCCACTTCTCTCCATAGAATCACCGTTTTCATCTGATGAATCTCTTCAATACAACCATTAAACAAATTAGGATCCATTTCTTTCAAAAAACAGAGGAAAATTTGGGATAAAATAGTTATGTCAATTTGGGTTTTTCACCTAGCGCACCCCTGCCTTAGAGACAGTGCAATGAAATGCATGTATCCTTCTATGTGTGTGCAGTGTAGTGCACCTTTTGATGACGAAAGGGTGCACTGATCCTAGAGTTCAAAATTGAAATCCTAGGGACCTTAAAAACTCAATTTTTTGCTTGAAATTGAAAATGAATGGAATGAAATGAAAGAGTATAGAGATAGCTCCTACCTGGTCTGGACGACATGAGGAATGGTCCATTGAATTCTATGCAATTAGCTGGTGAACTTCGAGGTAAAAACTTCTCCAAAGCACCAAAATCAAAGGGTAAATGTGAAATGGTAAAAGTGAATGGTAAAACCTGTTTTTATGTTTATTTATTGCACATTAATCGAGTAAACATTAGTTTTTATTCATTTTATCCATGAAATGGATATTTTTAATCTATTTTGATTGTGTTTTGAGCAAGCTTAACAACTAACATGTAGAATTTGACGTGCTCAAATGTGAATTGAACATCTTTGACCATAAAGCAAACTTTTATCTCTTTTTAGAGCTTTGTTAAAAACGAAAAAGGAACCCCCTTGGAGTCCTCTTTAAGCTCTTTCAGACTCTTTAAACATGAAAAGGTTGCCGAGCGCTTGCCTTTTCCAGCTCGTTAAAGGATTGGAAATGATATCTCTCTTATATTATTTTACGCTTTTTCGTGCTTGAGAGATTATTTTACGAAAAAGAACTTGTGGAGTTTTCTTTTTGTCCCTTTTTAAACTCTCTAAATATGAAAAGGACCGAGTCATCTTTGTCGTTAAACTCGTTAAAAACATCAAATAGCAACAAACTTGTCCATCTAGACAAGACCGAGTTTCACCTTCGCTAGACACGTTAAAGCATCAAATAGCGATGGATTCACCCAAAGGGTGAAATTATACAACAAGAATCTATTATACTCCTCAAGCTTGATAAAAATAAATAGCAACTGGTCAATAATGATTGGAGAAAATTGGAAAAAGGGGAAAACACTTTATGGTAGCAAGTTTCTCTTGAATATGACACTTTCACCTCATCACCATGACTATGTGGATTGGGTCATTCAGCTTGATGGTTATCACACCGTTGATTTATCATACCATCCATTACTTTGTTTTGGGTCAATGCTACCAATTCATCTTAGTGTCGCTGACATGTTCAAGGGAATTCATTCAGTTCAAACTTCATCTTTAACAATACCATAAATATTCATCTTCATGACTGCCATTCTTGAACCTTCTGTCGTCAATCGATTTTTCATCTCCAAAATCATTTACCACATTTCATGTCGTTGATGTGGGATACATCAAGGCCCTCTTGCAACAAGTCGCTTCTTGTCGACATTAGCACATCATCCAAGAAATTGATTTAGAAACACCCCTTCAGTACCTTGAGGCTTGCATACATCAATGGCAGGTTTCTCACTTTCGGTGATAGGTTGACATCACTGCCCTTTGACCGAAAGACTTTGTATGGTGTTCGACATCAAATCATTTATTCACACCATGCAAAATGTATTGTAGTACCTTGAGGGTCATTATCATTATCGATGATTCCTCTCGCATATGTTAACGACTTACATCATTGGCTGGTAATCAGACGATGTATTCCCATGTTCAAATTCAGATCATTTATTCACATGGTTAGACTTGTACTTGAGCGAAAGATTGAACGAGATTGAAGACCTTGGATCTAGTTTCATCCATTCGGGCTACGATATTTTCAGGAGTACTAAATCAAATGTACAATGGCCTTACATTCATGGTCATCCATTCATGGGTCTATATCTGTACATGACTATATTTGTACATGTAATGAAATTTTATAAGCTGAGCATGGGTATGCCTTCCCTCAGCAAGTTCATGAGAAAAAAAATCTAATTATCATGATATATGTATTGTAATTAATGCAAGTCACCTTCCACTTTGAAACCTCCTCTCCACATGATAAAGCATTTCACTCGACATACATATTTATGGCTTCATGCTTTAGGGGGAAATTGTTACAGATCCATTTGGGCACATCAACCCCAACCTATGGATCAATACTATTAGGGCCCATCAAAACCTAATTCAGTTGTTGCATGCCCTAAAGAAGTCAACCATCAGAATGCCTAGCTTTCCAATAAGTTCCATCGCTGAAATCATTCAAAAACTACCTCTGAGAAGATCAGTGCAGGAAGGCCTTCATTAGGGTGCACTACAGTGTAGTCCAGTACATTGCTAGGGTGCTATACAGTGCACTTGAGCCCTCTTTGGCCTACGTTGGGCGAATTTGAGCGGAATTGCATTGAGGTTTGGGAATATTCCTATCCATTGGATGCATCTAGAAGTTCCCCAAGTTTATCTACTTCGTTGGGGTCAAATTTGGATGAGGTAGGGAGTTAAAGAACATCAATCCCTTTATCCCTTCCTCCATGGAACTAAATTATAATTTTGGGAGGGCATTCATTATCACCATTTGTGGAATAACTTCCTTCATTCACCTATAAAAATACTACTCATCTAAGTGATCAGGGGCTGGAAATCATTGAATTATAGGGTGATGTTGTTAGTATGAGACTTGAGTTGATTTCAAGTATTGTAATGATGTCAAAATCTCTTGCTTGTCATGAGGACAGGATGGGATTGAACTAGAGGAGTGACACTGAATCAAGCAAATTGGGTTGTAACTCTTCCTTTTACTAATAAAGTGTTCAAAGCTTTTTCCATATGCTTATGTTATTCATTGATGCTTTCAAATGTGTACTATGTACTTGATTCCATGCTATGTTTAATCAATAGATCATTATCATATGCTTTGATCGATTTTTGTCTTCTGACTGTGTGCAGGTAATTTTCAAGTGGATTAAGTATAGAAAGGAGTGACAGAATTGGTCAAGGGAGATAAGGAGTAAGTGAAAGCTACAGGTAGGCTTCTTTACCTCTTATTTAATTTATTGGTCATAGAAAAAGTAGAGAATGGCACTGTTGTTCTAGACTTAGCTACCAGTTTAGGGGTTTAAGCATTTATCCGTAGACACTAAAACTTCCCAAAACAATAGTACCCTCATCTATTCAATAAATGAATAAAATATTTTGCAGTCCAAAAGGCTTCCAGTGGGGAGTAGTGATCAGGTGCTCAAGTTTATGCTCAAAAGTCAAAGTGTCAAAATTTTGTCACATTTAGATTCAAATTGAAGAGCTTGTCATTATGAATCCAACAGTGTCAATGACACTCAGATCCGAGTTCGTATGCAGAAGTTAGAGAAAGTCAAAGTTCAAGTTTGACTTGTCTACATGGCAGGATTGGGCTGATGTGGCAACGTCTTCAGCGAATGAGGAGGTGCCAAGTGGTAGGATGACATTGGCCCTCGCATATTGCAAGTCATAGGTGGATTGGGTTAAGAATCGGCACCTAGGTAGTGCTGATTGCAATTTGTGATAGCATATTGCAATCACATATCACAGGAAACACAAGTTCCACTTAAGACTTCCGCTAGTTCTTCATCGATTTCAATGAGCGATAGATTTCCAAGACGTGACATTTTATATGTTGCAGTTTAATGTCCCATTGGGTCTATAATATCACTATTGCAACATTCCTTCATGTTAAAAAGACCCTCAACCCGCCAAAATTCACTAATTGTGAAACGCAATAGTTCTCAGATGTGATGCCACTATAGGTTTGATTTAATATCTCGTCGAGTTCGAGATATCACAATCACACAATCGTACATTTCCACCATGTTCACATACTTTAATTCATTGGTCCTTTGCTAATTGTGATTTTTGATATGGCCGACAGGTTATGGCCCATGGTGTGGCCAAATTCTCACTCAGTTAGAAAATTTTTGAGCGAATTTGTGGGATTATGTTAGTTTTGGAGCAATTTGCGGAACAAATAGTGGGAGAACTAAAAGGAGTCATAACTTCTTCAGTTCTTATCCAAATTGGATGCCAAAAGAGGCTATATAGCCATTTTTGAGAATTTTTAACTCGTTGAGATAGGTTTCAGAGGCATTTAAGGATTGTAAACACAATTTTTTTTGTAATTTTGAGCATAATAGGGAGGCCCAATCATTGAAAGCTGGACCAAGGAGATGTAGCCCAAGAGGAGAGAACTCCTAAACAAATATATATGTTTTGTGTTGTATTTTGATGTTATTTGATATTATTTTTCTTTTCTTCAACATATATTTTATGTTAACTTGTTTATGGCATTTACATAAGAAACTCTAATGGGAATCAGTTAATTAAGAAAAAAAGGTAAATCATTAAGCACTTGATAAGAAAATGATAAGCATATTGGATTTTATTCTGAATGGGGAATTAGCATCGCATTATTAATTTGCTCCATTTCAGATCAAGAAAATAGAGATCTATTTTTAGCAGTCTGAAGGAGGCACTTGAGTTATTTTGGAAACTGCCGACAAATGCCACTTTTTCCTTGATTCTTAGTCTTCACATCATAAACCCTAAATTGACCAAATATATTTAATAGAAACTATTGGAGATCAATTTTACATTTGATCTTGGAGCTCTAGCATTATCCAGGATATCAAGGAACATTCGATGCGATTGTCATCACTTTTCCAGTTAAGTTTTTCTTTTCCATTATTTTGATGTTTTTATGTCACTTTTGCTTATTTAGCTTGTGAAAGTGTTGTTTGACCTATTTTATTGAACGAATACTGGTGTTTTAACTTGTTTTAGCTTGTAGAAGTGTTGTTCCAAGTTTTTCATTTCCTTTCCAAAGTGTCACATCCATTACCTCATTTTTTCACTAACAGTCGTCATGATGGCAACTCTCTCCACATGCTTCATTTTCCTTTAGTTTGATTGGTTCCTACACTTGTTTCACTTACATGCATCATCACTTAGTCAGACCTTCACTTGACATCAAACCATCCTTCATATATGGTCAATTTCACACTCCCCTTGGGTAGACCTGGGATCCCCTTGCATGGATCTCACTTTCCCTTACATGCACTGTGCATTTTGGGAGCTGAAGGCCACTGCCCTAACTTCTTGAACTACACAAAGGCTTCCTTGGCATGGCTCTAGTTGTGCACTATGTAGTTCTAGGAGCCAATCTCCCAATCTTGCCACTGATACTGCGCAAAGCCTAGTATATGCTGGCATGTGCTTATATTGAACTGCACATTGCGTAGTTCTAGTTAGCAATCCTCCCCCACTGACTGTTGGGACTGCACAATGCATAATTCAAGCAAGTAGCTAAACACCTCTATGAACCATAATTGCGTAATTTGTCCCAACATTAGCCTAGTTTGTTGCTTGATCTTGTCTTGAAGTTTCTTTTGGTTTTAAGCTAACATTTGCTGGCCATGAGTGTCCTCTCTGTCTCTAGGTAAAGAAGTTGTTGAGCATAACTCTAGTAGTTATAATTAACATGGCCTCAAAGAGAGTTGCATCAAGGGAAACAATTGAGAGAAGTACTGGGGAAGTAATTGAGCCGACATTAGTTAATCTAACAGTTTATGTAGACACTCAGTTGTTCGTTGAGAGGGGAACAAAGTTGACATGGTAGTAAATCAAGGATACTTTTGTAGAGGAATTCAAGGAAGACTTAGAGGACCAATAGGTTTATATCGGTATCTAGCAGTTAGGCTTATACAATGTTGCATGCAGGTACCCTACCTTCTCATGCGCGGACATTATCAGTTGGATTACCTCACACACAGATCCAGAGACTATGACATTGAGTAGTGCTAGCAGGATAGAGTTTGCCACCTTTAGGACAAAGAAATTTCATCAGATGTATCATCTACCTCAGTTGGTGAGGTGCATGGACACATTTTCAATGCCACCCATAGCCAGGTGAACACGAGAGATATAGTCAAGCGCTGGGTGAAAGAGTCGTCAAATTTCAGACAAACACCCAATAATGTTTATAAGACAAAGTCTCATAGGAAGGCCTACGAGTTCTTGATCATCTTTGGATACCGAATGTATGGTCAAGAGAGAACTGAGACCTTTCTTGAAGGTTAGGTAGTTGTATTGGACCAATTGGTGAGTGATGGAAGGCCATTCAACTAGTCAAACTTGTTGGCTCATAAGCTGAAAATTCATGTGACTAACACCCCACATCTGCCCAAGGATGAGCAAGATATATTCTACGTGTCCACATACTTATTAGATGCAATGTGTGCCCAAAAATAGTTTCTTAGCATGATCTGGACATGGACATTGAAAGAGACTACCATCAACATTTATTGCAAGTTTCTTTTTGATTGTAGCTACCAAGGAGTAATGGCAAGGCTAACTAACCATTTCATCATCCCATTGTATAATCTTATCTTTGAGTAGGATCCATGTTATAGACATATTTGGGCACTGCAACTCCAATCATATATGTCGATAAACCAAGGGCTCTTTAACCCCTAAAAGTGTTGTTTCATACCCTAAAGGATCATGGTCAACTGATTACATAATTTCCTAGAAGTTCCACTTGAAAAACCACTCAGAACTGGCCAAAACTAGACCATACAGACTGTTGCATTCTTAGGGTGCGATGCATACTGACTGTTACACTAGCCAGGTGTGATGCATACTAAAAGATCCTTTTGCGGCGTGCAATGGGCGAGAGTAGACAAATGGCACAGATAGTTTGCTAAGGGGAAACCCAAAGAATCTTCTAGAAACTTCTCATATGACACTTGCCTCTTTGAATTCGCTAAGGGATGAGTATGAGATCATAAAATCTCCAAGTGGAACCAAGAACTATCAAAATGACACTAATAAAAAACCCAGAAGCTGACTCGTCCCTCTGCAAATATCTATAAATGGATCCCTCATCTGAGAGATCTAAAAGGCTGGAATTTTCCAATTTGTAAGGAAGTGTTGTTGGTTTCTCTTTGAGAAGAAACATTGTATTGTTGGGTGATCTTGGTTTTCATGAGGTGAAGAGAGCTTTCATGCTAGGAGGATGATGTTGGATCATACAGATGGGTTGTAATCCTCTCTTCTACTTCTACTATCAACAAAGTTCTTTGAGTTTTCCTCCATATAATTGTGTACTTGTAAATCTTGTTATTTGTGGATGTAATTGTATGATTAATGTATTTCTGATTCTGCATTGTTTATGATATCATAGATCTCGATGCTTTGACAGTGTGTTGTTGTTTTTCCTCTACAGATATTCTCCAAAGCGAGACAAGTAGGAGAAGAGTGGCAAGCTCTATCAAGGGAGAGAGGAAACAAGCAAGGAGCCAAGCTGAAGATACAGGTTGATGCTCTCTACTTCTCTCTTATCTATCATACATAAAGGAAATCTTGAAGTGCCTTGAATTGCTTGTTTCTAAGATAGCTACTCGTCTTAGTAGGACTAGCAGATCGAAAAGACACTAGTTTTCCCAGAAACAAAATGGTGACTCCACTGGGGAGTGAATAGTTTGTTTGTTTGTTACTGTTGTTTGCTTTATAAACTACAGACGAAGCCTGAAGTTAAGACAGCTAGCCTTCAAACTGCACTTTCTATGCAAGTGCAAAGTATATCAACACTGCTTCAGTCAATCTCCGGGTTGGTTTATGAACTGAACATCTGACTTGCAAACATCCTAAGTGCCCTTGTGGTAGCTCAATATGTAGGTTTTAACCCTGTATAGAAATTACCTACATACAAATTCTAAAACATAAAAATAAACAATACGAAACAATGCGAGATCATAACACATAAAACACATATACACAGAGATTTTTCCTTGGATCCCAAAACTGGGACTACCAGCTTGATTTTTCATTATGTTCCTTTCAATATTACAAGACATATTTATACATGCAGAAGCATCCAATACCATGGACCGAAAACCATCGCATCCAATAGCATGGACCGAAAACCATCGCGTCAAATACCATGGATCAAAAAACATCGCGTCCAATACCATGGATCAAAAACCATCGCATCCAAAAAACATGTGCGAAAATCATGCACAAAACAACAGGTGGGTCCGCCCAACCTAAAGTGGGGTTACGGGTGCCCTTCAAACCCCCTGTTAACTACATGGAAATAATATAACACAACCCAAGATTCTCCCACTTGTTGTTTTCTTTCCATAGAGGGCCACAAGAGAGTTTAGTCATTTTCCCAGCCTTGAAATTCGTATTGTCTCTCTACACCAAGAGAACTTCTTAGAGCTCACAGATTTTGTCAATGCATCTACAATATTCCTCAAAGTGTCCACCTTTATCAGCAACATATTTTTGTCTTCTATCATATCCCTCACAAAGTGATACTGAACATCAATGTGCTTTGTCTTTGAATGATATGTAGGGTTTGTTGCCAAGAAAATTTTACTTTGGCTGTCACAGTCTATCCTTATAGCTTCTTGTACTAACCCCATACTTGAACACAATCTCTGCAACCAAATTGTTTCCTTGCTTGCATGAGTGGTTGCCATGTATTCT
>APFE031163671.1:0-107986 GCA_000404065.3 Pinus taeda
AAAGTTAGGATCAAAATAAATGAAATAATTAAAATGGTTAGTTCAAAAGGTAATATATTTATTTAAATTAAACTATTTATTAGATATTATTAATTGGGATGTTAAATTAAGTTAGAAAATAATAATACTAATAATAATACAAATAAGAGGAGAGAAAAAATAAAAATAGAAATAAAAATAAAATAGAGATAAATAACCAAATAAATAAATAATATTAATAATAATACTAAAAATACTACAAGTTAAATATAAATAAAGATAGCACAACCCTGAGGAGGGGGCAGAAAAACCGACTAAGAAGAGAGCGCTGGAATCCAACACCTAATGATTTTCCAACCATCATCTCTATTGAGATTGTTCGACCTCTTTTCAATCTCGATAGCTTCCCTAAATTTACGATGATGGAACTGAGCAACTTTGGCCACAACCTTAGCCTCCTCAATACACACCTGATGCTTGGTCTTTTCCACATGCTCTGCTAACGCCGACGACTTGGATCTCCCATGTCTTATGTCAGCAGCATGTTCGCAGATCCTTTGATGGATGGAGCGCCCTGTTTCCCCAATATAGGGGGTCCCACATGAACAAGGGATCAAGTAGACACCCTTCATGTCCTTAGGGTTAATGTGATCTTTCACTGATCTGAGGGAATTGCGAATGGTGTTGAGGGGCCTAAAGGTTGAGGGGATATCATACCTTTTAAGGATCCGAGCGATCTTGTCCGTGGTTCCTTGGACATAGGGAAGATGGACACCTAGACGACACTCTTTAGGTTCTTTATTAATTAACGCACTTTTAGAGGCTTTACAGAAAGCCTTTTGACTAAGGTGCTTACTATATCCATTCTGAACAAAGACATTAAGGAGATGGGATCTCTCCTTATCAAAGGTTTCACCATCAGAGATCCTGAGGGCACGAGTAGCGAGGGTGTTAAGAACACCCAACTTTTGAGCAGGGAAATGATGGGAATCGGCATGAAGATACTGTTCAGTATGAGTTTTCTTTCTGAACACAGAGTGGGAGAGAAAGCCATCCTTATTCCGAGATATAAGAATATCCAGGAATGGGAGGCAGTCATTGACCTCTTTTTCCATGGTGAACTTAATGGCAGAGGACCAGCTGTTAAGGTGATTAAAGAACCGATCCAGCTCCTCAGGGCCATGGGGCTAGATGACATTAGTGTCATCCACATACCTTTTCCAAAGCTTAGGAAGAAGACGAGCTGAGGATAAAGCTTTGGCTTCAAAATATTCCATAAAAAGATTCCCAACAATAGGGGAAAGAGGGGAACCCATGGCAACACCACAAGTCTGCTCAAAGAATTCACCCTCGAAGTAGAAGAACGTGGAAGTGAGACAGATTTCCACCAGATGCATGATATCAGGATCTGTTAGGCGATAGATCACTTCCAAAGTCTCCTTTATAGGAATGCAAGTATAAAGGGAGACCACATCAAATCTGACGAGAGTGTCCTCAGGGCTAAGCTTGATATCCTTAAGCTCCTTAATGAAGGATGCCTAGTCTTTCACGAAGGACTCAGTGCGGCCAACTAGGGGCTTAAGTTTAAGGGCCAGGAACTTAGCCGGAAGATAGGTCGGACCGCCAATGGTGTTGACGATAGGCCTCAAAGGGGCCCCTTCCTTGTGAATCTTCGGTAACCCATAGATCCTAGGAGTAATGGAACTACTTTCAATGAGCTTGTGGCAAAGGGAACTCACTGAATTATTAGATTTGACAGCGAGAGCCACAACCTTAGAAATCTTCTTCTGAGGGTTCTTGGGCAGTTTTTTATAACTGCCACTATTGTGGAGATGATCAAGCATCTTCCTTCGGTAATCATCCTTGTTAAGGATGACTGTAGCTCCACCTTTGTCCGCTTTCAGCACGACAATATCTTCGTTCTGATTTAAGGATTTTAGGGCAGAGAATTCCTCATTGCTGAGGTTCTTCCGAGGGGGCTTAGCCTTCCTAAGGGCGATATAATTATTAATAAATAAATAAATCATTTTTGAAACCAACCATTAAAAGTTAGTTGGTTTATTTTTACCTATTTCCATAAATAATGATTATAAAAAGAATCTATCTATAAAAATTTTAGTTTATGTTTATTTATTTATTTATTTTAATGTTTAGTAAATTAAATTAATTTTACCAAACAAATAAACTTACCTTGTTAATACTAACCATTAAAATTTATTAATCGTTTCTTTTACCTTAACAAACTGAATATATATATATATACTATATATATATACTTATATATAATATATATATTTAATTAATAAAGGAAATAATTTAATAAAATTACCGTTTTGTAACTTACCAATAAAATTATTTATTTATTTTATCCTAACAACCATATATATTTTAATTAAAATTATATATATATTAAATATTATATATTTAAAATTTAGTATTATTGTATATAATTAAATAAATCACTTTGAAAACTAACCATTAGTTTATTTTATTTATGTATATATTTACCTAATTGAAATTATTTCCATAAAAGAAAAGAATAAATAAGAATAATTATTTTATATTAACAACCTAATGTTATTATTTTAATAAATAAATAATTTACTTTTAAATACTATTCACTTATTTATTTATTTTTACCTAATTTTACTTATTTCCATAAATAAAATAATATAGAATAATAATAATATTAAAATAATAATAATATTAAATTAATAAATTTGACCTCGGTCCTATAGTTCAAATTTAGCCGTTGGAGTCTCTGCTCAGACTATTTAACATGCTAAGCTGGATCTGTTTCTTCAACTTATCCTGACGATGAACCACATTAGTTGGTTCAAAACGCGTCGACAAATGTCTGTCTGCATGTGATTTACGCCGAAGTTATTCTTTCAACAATGAACCCTAACAACCGACTGGACGTAACCACGAAAATGCACTTGTTGGGATTCAACCGGATTTTATAAAAATGACATTGCTTGAAAACCATTCGAAGGTGACTAGGGTGATCAATTCTCTTTCGAGAACGAGCAACGAGATCATCTAAGTACGCTTCGATGACATGCTTGATGTCGTGGAAAGCATATGACATGGCCTGTTGAAAGGTAGCTCCAGCATTTTTAAGACCAAAAGGCATCTTTCTATATGCAAAGGTACCCCAGGGACATATAAAGGCTGTCTTATGTTGGTCTTTAGGACGGATAGAAATTTGATTATAACCAGAGAATCCATCCATGAAGGAAAAAATCTCGTTACCCGCACACGTCGATAATCTGATCAATGAATGGCGTGGGGTAATTATCTTTGGGACAAGCCTTGCTTAGGTTCCTAAAGTCGATGCATACTTGGATTGTTCCTTGCTTTTTATCTACAGGGACTGGATTAGAAACCCAATCAGTAAGAGGAACAGGGTATATAAAACCCACCTTTAGCAGCTTCTCCACTTCCGCTTTGATAGCTGCTGCTTTCCTAGGGTTGACCGGCCGAAGCCTCTGATGAACTGGTTTGGCATTTTCATACGTCTTGATCTTATGTTGGACTATAGATGGGTCAATGCCAGGAATTTCTTCATAAGACCAAGCAAATACATCCAGAAACTCTTTGAACAGGTCAGTGTAAATTTGAATTTCTTCAGGGGAACACTCAATTCCGATGAAGAGATTCTCGACCGTGTTAGGGTCCTTAGAGATGTTTATAGGTGTTGTTTTTGAAATCACCGACATATTACCTTCGGCACGAACGTGTGCTGGAGCCAAAGGGTTTGACACTGTACAAACATCACTAGAACAGAGCTCGGAGAATCTAGATTCTACTTCCTGCAATGGAGGAAGAAAGTATGAACGATGGTGTAAATCTTCCCAAAGTCGATCTATACCCATCATTGCTTCAAGAATTGCTTCTTCTGAAGGTAAAATTGAATCTAAGCAGTCCAAGGCAGAGGTAGAATCAAGGCTCCAAGCGGGGGCCACATCGCCATCTAACTCCTCTTTGGAAAAAGGAGTAGAATGGTCATCTGCAGAGTTGATGATAGACTGATATCTAAGCTCAGCTACAGATATAGGAAATGCCATTCCATTCTCTTGTCCTTCAACTAATGTGGTCGTAGGTGAAGGCAAGGTCCAAGGGTCTGAAAAATAACGAGTTCGAAAGAACCCATCTCAAGAAAACTCCTTAGATGATGAAATGGAATTGATTTTAGCGATAGGAGAGGGAAACTCAAAAGTACCCATTAATGAGGAATACATCCCTACTCCTAGATTCTCAGTAGGCGGGCAAGGGTTATCCACTAAGGGAATAGTAGAGTCGGAGATTGCTTGAAGATCAACTGGACAATAATCCAATTGGTCAACCTTTACAATTTTCCCCTCACGAGGAAAGCAAATGACACGAAACAGAGTCGAAACAACGGCGTCCATTTTGTATACCCAGTTCCTTCCTAGGAGGAGATTATAGTCTAGGTTAGCATCTACGACTTCTACTTCAATATTAACGACCTTCCCCCCAACACATATGGGAAAGGTCGAGATAATCCCATGTGGCTTATGAGAATGGCCATCGAATGCAGTTAAGACGGTAGGTGAAAGAACAGCCGAAGGTGATCCAATAACCTTCCAACATGACATCGACATGACGCACGTGGAAGCCCCTTCATCAATAACGGTTCGAAAAATGTTAATTTTCTGGTATTTAGACTTTATTTGAAAAGCCATATGATGAGGGAGTCGCTTTTTGACATTTAACATGTCAAAAGTGAGCACTAAAGAATTAGTTGGATCGAATGCCCCAATCGCGGAAAGTAAAGCACTTCTCTGAGCTAGACACGATTGGAGAACCTTTAAAGCAGACATGGCGCACGGACTCTGGGCCAGATCCTCCACAATGGAGTAATTCTAGGTGGCCCTAACATTAGGATTAATAGTTGCGCATTTAGCGGAACCTTTCGGTATCCGTGGTATAGTCTCAACAGGGAGTCGCTCGATATGAAGGTCAGTACTTCCGGGAACAACCTTGTCCTTGGAAGTTTCGGCTTTACCATAATCATGTGACTGAGTAGCCACATGAACGTTAGAACCCATCATGAAATCATTCGATGATTTTTCCCCTTCCTGGCTGCCTCCTGCGGAGGTTCCAGGGTTTGAACTCGCGCCAGCAAGAAGTTGTTGCCCTTGGGGAAAAGGGTTGGTTAACACAGCTTGGGAACTAGAAGTCCCTTGCTGCCCTAACAAGCGCCGAGCGTCTTCAATCTTGGGGAAAAGATGAGTTAAATGGTCTCCATTGCACAACTTGCATGGAAACTTGACTTTCTTTTTCGACTCATTTCTACCTCCACCAACATTATTGCTGGATTTATCTGCATCAGGCTTCCCATCTTAGTTCTTTTTCTTACCTCGTCCTTTCTTTTTCCCATTGGAATTTTGATTTCCTTTGGGGTTATCAAATTGGACGACATTAATCGAAGAAGTTTGGGAAGCCGAAGGGTTAGATGATGTGACTTGGTTGTTAGAAGCAGTTTGTAAAGACAACTGTTGCAATTGATTCAACAAGTTCACCGTATTCGTGTCTACCGACCCAACAATACTATCTGCGTGGGGACCTGGCTTCGGCTTAGCTACATCAACCTTAGACCTAGGAGCATCTAGAAAGTACTTTTGTAGGATCCCAGACTGAGAGTAGATCAATTCTAGTTGCTGGGCCCTAAAAATGGCTTGCTCCTCAAAATAGAACCTAGACATGGAGACATCCTTGGAGATCTCAGGTATCAAAGACTTCAAAAACCACTCGAGACAGTACTCGGGAGGGATTTCAGCTTTAATGAGCCTCTTTCTCCATCTCCATTCCTAAATATGATCAGAAATGTGAGTTGCCCTATCCTGACGAAAAGTGGCCAGTAATTCGGTTCTGACATCATACCAGACAAGCAACTGAAAATGGTTCAAGAAAATATTTGCTAAGTCAGCGAATGATGTAAAGCTGCCCCCAGGAAACTCTATATACCACTTGGCCACGTTACCAGTCAAGGTGCATTGAAATAATCTCAACCTAACTGAGTCATCGATCAGGGAGTTCGATGAGCACCATAAGTGGAACGTGGTTACATGGTCGCCCGGGTCCTCACCACTCTTCCCTTCAAATTTTGGAATATTTGAAGGGAGTTTAGTTGGGACTGGAGGCCAGGCCAGATTGTACTTGATTGGGTCGTTAGTTAACTTAGTGAGATCTGACAAGTTTAACATTGCCAGAAACGGAAGTCTAGGAGGAGCTTGGGGATTCCACCTTGACTGGGTGGAACTCCCAAAGCTCTGAAAAGATTGGCCTGGATTTTGGAAGGCACTAGGCTACCCGAAGTAACTAGTAGAACCCACTGAACCAAAAGGCAAACCTTGTGACCCAGCAAAACTCGGAGTTTGACCAACTCCGGCCGTATATCCACCATACCCAGCAAAGTTTCCTCTTAAAGGATTATAAGGAGTTGATAACCCCTGATATGGATTCCAAGCTGAAGCTAGGGGATGAATACTTTGATATGAACTAACCGTGGTATACGGCCTATTCCCATATTGGCCGAAAAATGGATTCCCAGTTTTGGCACTACTAAGCCCAGGGTTATTCCAACCTTGGAAAGGATTGCTGCTTTGTCCTACAAAAGAAAAAGGCATGGATCCTATCATAGGGTTGGAATGTGGTATATGACCACTTCCGAATGGAAAACCTTGGAACGAAGCCGATCCACTCATCATGGACGTGGTGGCCCCAAACGGAGCTAAAGGAATGCCCTGTGAATGGGCGCCAAATGGGAAGAATCCAGAACCAAAAGCATTGGTTTGGGAATTTCCACTCATGGACGGAATGGAGGTAGACCCAACAAAAGACGTGCTAGCAAAAGATCCGAATAAAGAGATGGAGGGGATGGAAATAGTTCCTCCCCCTTGTACAGATATGGGAGTCTGTACAGTTGTAGCACTTGTAGAAGCCATGCTTCCAGTGGTGGTCATCGAAGGTAAGCGTGTAGCGTAACCTGGACTTGATGGTCTATGTGTCGGAGTCCCAACGTATTGTAATACGTGTGGATGACTAGACGGTAGGGGAGAATTCGGAGCCGCTGATGACTCTAAAAGTTCTTCTACCTCTATATTATCCTCTGCTTGTAAGCGAACTCGAGAAAGAACTGGAGTGTTCCTCTCTTGTTCCACGGAAGTACCAGGCCTTGTTTCAATACTAATTCCCTCGAGAGGAGGATCAATCCCCGATGTGTCAATTGTCGTGGGACAAAACCCACTGGTATTATTACCTCTGCACCTTCTCGGAGAAGGCTCTAAAATCGGTGGTGAAAGACCACGAAGTCTTCGAGACCGTCTAGGAGATCGGTCAGTCACTTTGAATTTCTTGTTTAAGATCTAACTAAAGACTCAAAAAATTTAAAGCTAGGCCAACTAAGAGCACAGAGCACCCACTATAAAGTCCCTAAAGATACAGCCAGTCAAACAACTTCTGAGTATTTCCGCTCCGGGTGATTAGGACCAGACACCAAAATACGAGAAAGTGAAAAATAAGGGGCCTTCTGAAGATAGTCTGGGATGATGAGGGCCCAGGCCTATCAGCGAAGGTAACAGAGGAAGTTACGCTAACCTCCTAACAAAAGCCTGCGTCGGTGCAAGCCCCCAAGCTTCGCAAGGGTGCCCTCCAGTAGTACTGTCGAGAGTTATACAACGTCGACCTCAAGTGCCACGGGATTCCCCTCCGCAGCCACCTATGTAGTTCCCTAGGAATAGCAACTATGGATACCAACTCGTCCCAGAAGCCAGGCGGAACAGTCATGAGGTAAGTTCAGACAAGTAGGAGAGGGGGTATCTCTCTTCCCTATATTCACAGACCCCTCATGCTTAACTCCCAGACCCGGAGCTTTCCTGGTCTTCCTAACGCTATTGGATTTTCTCTCATTATTCAGACTCCTATGTTTGACGTTTTAATGGCCTTGGAGAGTTAACTCTCCATTCGCCTAATCCAAGGCCCTAAAATCCTAAAACTTGTTGGTGTATTTAACTTGAAAGAAAAAGTTCTAGTGAATTTTAGTTAGCGCTTGATTTTAAAATGGGATGTTTTTTAAGTCAGGGGATGATGGAAGTGAAACTAGTGGTGTTTTTCAACGCAAAAGAAATTAATAAACCCTAACTATATGCATGTGCACTTGTCATTGTTTTTCGATGAAGAGTAATTTCTACAGGTTCGAAAGGAAACTTCTAATGAAACAAACTTTTCTTTTCTTTTCGTTAATTCACACTTCACACTGAAAAAGTTAACAAAACTATGTATGCCTAAAGAGATGCAAATCTATCCTAATGAACAACTATATGCTTGATGTAAGAATGAAAACAACTCTAAAAACAAGAAATGAAAGTTGCTTTGCTTATCAAATTTTCTTTTGCCACTTATAATGTCTATATGGAATATGAAATGCTACCATTCATTTCGTCTAAACATTAAAAACAAAACTCAAGACAAACATAAAGCACTTTCATTCACCAAAAGGAAACCAAATGAAAATCAAGTTCAAGAAAGCAAAACAAAACTTTTCAAAAAGTTCTCTTCAAAGTAGCAACAAAAAGTCTTTTCAAAAATGCTCTCAACAAAACTGAAACTTTGCGATTGAAACAATAAGCAAGAAACACTTTTGCAAGTAGACACCATACAATGAATGAAAACTCAACAAAAACAAATGTGTTTAAAGATGCTTTTCGACAATCGAAAGCAGCAATGAAAGCTTTGGTAACAAAGACCAAAAAGATCAAAAAGACAATTTTAAGAAAGTGTCAATTGACAACTTTGATGAAACAAAGAAGTAGATGGTCATAAAAAGTGATTTTGTCAAGCAAACAAAAAGTCACCAAAAGAAAAATTCAACACAAAGATTGATAAAAATCTTTCTGCTTTGATAAATCAGAGCAGCCAAGATTCCAACAAGAAATCTTGTGTGCCTTTAGCAAAAAGACGATGATGCTTGCAAACACAAAACAAGACCAATACTCATAATCAGAGAGAAATCGGAGTAAGATGCTTGCTGTAAAACAGACAACTGATACTGACCAAAATGACTGTTTCAAATTGAATTAAACCACCAGACAAACTTCAGAGACACAAAAATTTATAAATCTTGAAAATTGCAATATATACATGACTGTACTTATGTGCAGATTGCATGTATACGCGACTGTGCTTGAGGAAACCTGCGTATATGCGGGTTTACTTCAGGAAACAAGCGTACGTCCACTTCTGTAACTAAGGAAAACAATGTATATGAAAGATTTCAAGAAAACTAAAAAAAAACTGAAGAAACTAGAAAAACTTAGAATTCAAGAACAGACCAGGCAGTAACAGCAAACCAACAAGCAACTGAGCCCTGATTGGCTTGACAAACACCCAAACTAGGAACAACAAGAGTTTTGTCGCCAGTGGAGTCGCCAATTCTGTTGAGGGATTTGCTCCCCTAGGGCTTTTGGGTGGAAACCCTAGCAGACTGAAAGTTGTCTAAACAGAGAAACACACATTCACACAACCATTACGCTATAATAAGCAAATTATAAAGTAAGAAGGGCGTACCTCAGGTCCTACATTCGAGAAGTTCCTCAAGGGTCCAAACCCTTCTTCAAGTCCCTTTCGCTCCTTTGTCCTGCAAAACAACCAATTCCAAAGAATGCAGCAGTATATGGACAAAGACTTATAAAGAAATCATATTTATGTTATAAAATAAGGAAGTTAGTTATGAACTTAAAACAACCATTCATATATGAAATTCAAACATGAACATCATAAACATAAAGAAGAAGCATATTGGGAACCAAGACGTGTTTCTTTATTATAGACAAATAGAATGTACAAAAGGAGTAATATCACCTGAGTAACCTTTCAAAGGCTCCAAGCAAAGCTTCCTTTGGGATCCGTCCAGCCTTAAGCCTTTAGCATATCTCCTTCCAAAACTCACTCCATGATGCCATAACTAGTGGATGAACATCAACACACAAGGAAACAAGGGTTTCCTGTACAAATGGGGGAAGTGCAGAAGGCACAAGGGTCTTCAGACCTGGTCAGGGGAAAAATTTTAGTATAATAACCTTTCTCTCTCTCCTCTCCTCCCTTAGGCCTTCCCTTTGATGCCTTTTTATACCACTCCCAAAGTAGTTTTTTATTTAGGAGTTGGTTGGGAACAGTTGGGCCACGGGCACTAACAGGTGATCAGCAGGTAAAAATCGCGATCTCCGCCCGAAAATAAGGAGTTTTATATTTTTTTAAGTGTTTTGATACATATACGTGGGTTGGGTATATGCAGACCCACGTATACACGCATTTAATTCAAGGCAATGTCGCGTACAAGGAATAAA
Organism: Pinus taeda; assembly: GCA_000404065.3. Classification (NCBI taxonomy): domain Eukaryota; kingdom Viridiplantae; phylum Streptophyta; class Pinopsida; order Pinales; family Pinaceae; genus Pinus; species Pinus taeda. The sequence continues at coordinate 10,353 of APFE031163671.1, forward strand.
ACACTGTTTTTTAAATTTGGGACCAGGTCTGGAAGAAGGGGTTGCCCTAGGCCATGAGTGTAGCATCACAAACCATAATAGTGAGCTTTGGAGCTATAACAACACTCCAACCCCTCAGAAGCTCAACATCCCCTACTTCCTCTTGCGGTCTCTCATTGACTCCAGCACTAAAGTTCAAGCAGGGAATTTAGAGCAGCTCGCTCACCATGGGTTAATCAAAATTTTAGTGGAAGAAGCCCTCCATACATTTACACTCCTTATAGCATGGGCAATCTTCTGAAACATGATAGCAGAGGATGACATAAAATACCTAACCTATGATGTTAGTCCTAATAGCAGTGAGGAGGGAGAGCAGCAATGGGGAGAAGGTGAAGCAACTGGTGACTTAGTAGAACAAGAAGGGAAGGAGGAAGAAACTAGGAAAGAGGAGGAGAAAGCTGAAGAAACAAAGAAATAAGAAACAGAGGAAACCAAGACAGAAAGAGAAACAGAAGGAGGAGAAAAAGAGGCAGAAAAGACATAACAAGGAGAAGTGTCCCCTGAGATTCTCAAAAGAGAGGTAGTAGCTGCTCTCACTGCCCTTAGTACACCCATCAAGCCAAATCAGAAGGGGAAAAGGCATGCCTCCATGTATTTCAGGGCTAGGAAGAGCACAAGAATTAGAACAGGGAAACCTCAGCCCTTTTCAAAAGTGCCAATTACAATTGAAGATTCACCCTCTACCCAAGGGAAAGAATCCCCTTCCAAGGCACCTATCACATATGAAAGGGGGACTCCTAGATCTCCCACATGGAAAGAAAAGGTAGAACTAGAGGACCCAAAAACAATCCTACAGGAGGCAAAGACAGTGCTATAGGAGAAATTGTCAAAACTACAGGAGACCCAAAAGCTTGAGAAAGGGATAGAAGGATAGCCAAAGGGAAAGGAGGAAGAAATGGAGCTACAAGAACCTGATCCCCAACCTAGTCTTAGGTCCTACTATAGTATTCCTGAGGGGGGAAGAATAATTCCACAAAAATTTGCAATTCCACTGTTCTTTGAATTAGAGAAAGAGAGGATAAGAACACACAGGTGGATGCAAATAGCCAGATCCAAAGGAGTTGAGGATATTGGCCATATGGAGAACAAAATCAGAGAAATGGGCGGAGAGTTGAGTGTTATCAGACATAAGGAAGCAATTACAAGAATCCAACTTGAAACAGAAAATGAATTGCTAAAGAGGCAACTGCAAGAGAAAGATACCCAACTAGCATGCATGGCTAGCTAGTCCATGGAGGCATTGAAATGTCAAACACCAACAAAATCCTATGGCCTGTATCTCAAGGACCAATGGTTGCAATTTCAAATAAGGACTTTGGCACAAAGAGGCACAATGCCTTTCCAAGATTATAGGTAGTTTATGGACTTATGTGACCAAAGCACATCAGAAGATAAAGCAAAGATGGCAAAATTCTACCTACATAACATGGCCCTCACATACATGAATGTGTGGGACCCCAATGTTGGGCTAGTGGACCTACAACTAATGGCCATGGCCTCATGGATGAACCATGAAGAGTTAAGGGCAGCAGAAATAAGAAGGTTGACGGTAAAGGAGCAAAATGAGCCATTAATGATCAGAGTTGAGCCATCAGACGCCATGGCACTCATCAGCACACATAACCTGCTTTATAATAATCCTTAGATTGCCCCTAGATATATAATTGATTAGGCACAAGCCATTGCACACTTTGAGGATATGGAAAGGCTACTTGGGGATGACTATGTGCATGCATGTATGAGGAGATGGAACACCTTACCACACAGTCTGCAGATCAGGGAATATCATTCCCCAATGAGGATGAAGGAGGCATTAAGGAGAGTGTCAATGTATAAGCGCTCCATGCAAAGGCTGAAGGTCAATTGGATTGGCCTAAAATTGAGTCCCCCACTACTGCTAGGCATGTTGGAAGGCAGAAGAGAAGAAGAAGAGTAGGAGCAGTGGGAAGAGATAGATAGGAAGGCAAGATTCTATGTCAAAGAAGAGGAGACCACATCAAAAGCGTGGGATGCTAGGGAGGCCACTAGGGCCATAAAAGATGAGGAGATGGACTAAGTTGCTCAGAGGATGAGCAACACTTTCAGTAGGGGGTGATGATGAGCCTCATAAATGGGTTAATTATATGGGCTCATTTTACCTCCTAACCTAGTCAAATCAACCATTCTCTTAGCTTATTGTATGATTTTCTGATTATATTTATGCTTATAGAGTGAGTTGAGTTGGTTATGATGCCATGTGGTCTAACATGTGTTTAATGCAGATTATTAATGATTTTTGAGGTCAAAGTCAATGATCTAGTGGACAAATGGCAGCAATAACTCGGAGTGGACAAAGGAGAGGAATTATAGGAGGGAATCCCCCTCATTTATTACTCCTCACTTCAAATTCCCCTTCATTGAGCTCAGAGCACAAGCAACCATGTCATGCACTAGAAGTCAACCGAGCAAGTGGAGGATAATTAATGATTATCTCGAGTTTTTGGAGCCAAGCCTCCCCGATTTTAAGGGAGTTGTTGGTAGCTTCATTTGTATAAGTAGAGAGGCCTAGGGCCTCACTAGGGTCGGAGTTTTGTCAGATTTTTGTTGTACTTTTTCTTATGTAAACTCTGCTCAACTTCAAGCTTATTATTTTTGTGACAGTTTCATGTAATCTTGATATTGTTTTGAAATAAAGATGGAATCCTTTTTGAGTTAGCACTGAGTTACCTCATAGGGTTGAAGCTCTTGGGTTAGGGCCTAGTTGAAGAAGCCAAGCTCCTCTTTACTTGTATTTGTATGTTTTATTTCAGTTTGTAGATTAGGTTGTTGTTAGATGAATTTATTTTATGGTCAAGAATAGGTTGCTTTTGATGATTCATTAGTTTGCTTCCATTTGTACTTTCTATAGCAGGTTAAGAAGTGATAAAGAAAATATCCAAATAGCAACAATGCCTTGGCCTCTCTTCCTCCCTCTGGGACCATGATTTGAGGCAAAGACCCTCTTGCTGCCCTAAAAGCACAAATTTTCCTCATTCATAGGATTTCTAGTGTTTACAGCTTTTTAGTTGGTTAATAGTCTAGTTTGCTTTGCTTCAGAACTTCTTCATCATGCTCACTTCTTTATTTACCATAGTCTTCTTCCATGCTTTCCTTTCTTGCAATAGTTATCAACATTTCCTTTCATAGATCACAGTTTAGATTAGTTTGATGCAAAACTCTGTTTTTCTAGATGCACTTATTTCATTGCTTTCTTAATCTCATTGGTTGACTGTCGGTTGTTTATGTAGTAGATATCCTCTAGCAGTAGGCCAGCCTATCAGCCATCCCATCCTCCATCTGATCCATGCCCTACAGGTCGCCCAAGTCTCCCCTCAATTCTGCCTTAGTTTCCTACATTTTCCCTAGAATTTCTTCCTCTCTCCTTGAGAAAATCCAATCATCTTTCTCTCTCCTAATGATTCTTGGTAGACCCTAGGTGCCTTAAACTTCATTCCAAACTTCATCCACCTTTTCCACCCACTCTCACACCCTCAAAACAACCAAAACTTCTCTTGGACTCCTCTTGTAGGCCTCTTGTAGAATGTTGTTTTTCCTCCTGTAGATTTCCTATGTCCTCCTATAGATTTTCTTGTAGGCTCTCTTTTGAAAGCCGAGTGTGGAAACATCCTCCAAAATGCCACCTGAGACCTCCTAAGACCCAACCACACCATCCTACATCCTCACAAGTCCCAAAACCACCCTTCAGCACCACCTATTCACTGCCACATTCACAAGCAATAAATCACATGCATGTCAAATTCACATAAAAATACATAAAAATCCAAAAAGATGTTTTTTGCTCATTTACTTCTAGAAATAGCTTAGTTAGATGTTGTTTACTTCATTTAGTAGGTAATGGAATTCTTTTCATGGTTTTCATAGTGCTTTCTACAAAAGTAGGATTAGTTGGCTAATTAGGATTTACTTGGTTTGCTTTATATTTCAATCTTTCTCCTTTCTGTAGTTGGAGTAGTCTTTCTCTCCTTTCATCACATATAGAGCTTCTTCTAGAATCCATAGAAGTTGTCTTGAGCTCCTAGTGATCTTGCGCTGGTTTACCAAGTGAAAACCTTCAGTAAGAACTAGTACTTATGCATACAACACCGTCGCTTCCAAGTTTGTTATGAATTGTCTTCAGTTTGATAAGAGTAAAGTAGGTAGCCTAGGAGTTGTAGCATTATTTCTACAATACTGGTGCTCACCAATCACCATCTTTTGTCACATTTCTAACTTTGTAATGCATGTTTTCTATAAGAAGCATATTATTTTCTTTTAGTAGTTCATTTCGATTCAATTTTTTTTTTGTTCACCTTTTAACTTAAAAAATCCTATAAACCCGTAAGAAAATTCCATTCCTTGCTTAAGCATGAAGATAAAAATAAAATAAAAAATTGAATAAAGCAACAACATCCCACAACTTTCTCAAAGTGTTGATGAATTCATTAAAGATTGAAAAAAATATTACAAGTGAAATAACCAAAAGTTCAAATATTTTTTTGATTGCAGATGAAGTCATTGGTTTCCAATAGAATCTTATGAGTCTAGTGACCAAATATACAAAAATTCCATTGAATTCCAAATAAGCAATTCACATTTCGAAAAATACTTTGGGTGAGATAATCAAATCTCTAAATATTTTGTTGATTATTGATAAAGCCTTGACACTAGAGAAACACATTGCATTATATAATCAAAACTATAAAAATTGTGTTAGTGGTTGATGAAGCCATTGGTGTTTGGAAAAATCATTTAGCTAAGATAATCAAAACTTTGAATATTCCATTGATCACTGATGACGCCATTAACATTCAGTGAAATCCTTTGGGTGTTGTGTTAACTAACCATAATAATTTCACCAATCACTAATTAAGTCATCAACTTTAAGTGAAATCCTCAATTGATCTAAATTGCAATCCAACATTTTTCATTGATGTCAATGAACTTTTTGTCAAAGTACTAACATAATCCTAGCCATTTTTTTCAAGAAATATTAAATCTCACCCATTTATCTTGCCATGTGGATCCTTCTTATGTCATATTTGTCTAATCCATGTCCTCAATCACATAAAACTTTACTTTGTGGAATTTGGTCATATTTTCATCCTTATCATCACCCACATTATCTTTCATATGCTTACAATCACAGTTTTTGGATCAAATATTTCTCTTGAATGTTGATGATCGAAAATCAACAAAATTCTCTAAGTTTTCAAAACTCAAACCTCAAAGATTTTGTTGAAGCTTGATGAACTTGATAAATCACATCAATCCTCCACAAGAAAATTCCCCACATTATGTTGTCATGTATTCACCCAAATCCATTGAAAATGTGGAAACACCTACCATTCCCGATAAATCCGATGCATATACTAAAGCATTCCAAAAAATATTTTCAAAAGAGTTGAAGGTGGTTTTTCATTTTCCCATGCGTGTAGTGCAACCGAATTATTAACCATAGTGAATGAATTGCTTGGTTTCTCATCCAATTTTTAGCACATATCCTCAACTTTAGGTTTTGTGTCATCAAATATGCTAAATTTTTGGTAAGTTTTGTAGCTTTACCTTTTATTCAACCTAGTTATTTTCTTAAGTGGAAAACATAGGCCTAAAACTTGGTGGTCATAGGTAAATGCCTCTAAGGAAAACACATAATTGCAACAAAGAAATCAAAATGAAGGGAATGAAACCAACAAAGTCAATGGTCCTAGTGCAATTATGAGAGGGAGATCCATAATCAATGATGCAATTGATTGATATTTTTTAGTGGAATTCAAGAGAACATTTGATAAGTGTCAATAATACATCAAGGATGTAACTTCATTCAAAGGGGAACACATCACAAAGTTCATAGTCAATTAATTAAAGTAGCAAATAGAGAGGAGCAAAGGACACCAAACATAGAAAATTAAACTTAGCAATACAAAGAGAGTAAAGAGAACATGAGTGTGCGAATTGATCAACATAATTTCTCCTACATTCAAAAGTGGGAAGACATGTTTTCTCAATGGGCCACTTTTGATGGTGATGTGAAAACCCTAAAGCAACAAAATAACCGAAGTCATCTTGACTCATAATGCTATTAACGTTTTTTTAGTTTTTGTATTTTTTTTGTTGAATATACTATTTTTAGCTAATGCAATGATAACAAATAGAGATGAAATTTTCTAATAAAGGGCCATTTGGCTCTATATGATGGAAGAAGTATTGTAGCTTTGAATTAGTTCAAGATGAATTCATAAACTCTTTTGGAATCAAGGAAAATTTTACGTTGAAGATTTCTCATGTATTGATTTTTAGTGGTAGATTATTCAACTCTTGAATTAATTTCACAAGCATCTAGTAAGGATTTAAATTCTACTTAGTTATCTTGTATGATTGGATACATTGCTAGGTGTTATTTTCTGTGTTCTTTATTAATCGGTTTTTTTATTTTTTATTTTTTATTCTTTTATCTTTTGTAATATTTGTTTTGTAATTTACTACATCAATTATCTTGTAGAATTATTTCTATAAATATTTATGGAGTAGATGGAGAACACTGTGTATTTCTTGGGAGTATCTTGGTAGCCATATCTTTTTGTATAACTATTTCTTATCTGGACAAATTATAATTACAAATTTAACTCCAACCATTGTTTCAAAGAGACATCTTTTGGGATTAAGGGATTTTTTTTCTTTTCTTTTTGATGTTTCCTTAAAGTGATAGAATTAGTTCTTAGAGAACCACATGTTGCAAGTCACTTTCATTCACTATTCCTGAGGGTTATCCTTTAATGACACAATTTTTCAAAACTTCTTAAATTAATTTTCTTTCCTACAATGATAAATCATAAAAAATAGAAAAAATAAAAATACTCTTTTAATTGGTTAATAATGCTCATAATAAAAGTTGTTGGTCCTTTAAGGATCATTTCACACCAAACATGGGGGATTATAATTAGGCCTTATCTCATGGTTTCATCACTACTATTGAATATCGAGATTTCAAACCCCTCAACATAATTAGTGTTATAAGGAGAGTTTGGAAGATAAGGTGACCCATTTGGAAATTTTATAATGCATTAATAACCCAAGGCTCCTCTCCATGGTTCCTTATGGGATCATGATTTTGGTGTTCTAAGGTCATTTCATTGTATCTCAAAGAAAATAGTATATATCTTGTCTAAAAAAATTTGGTGGTGAAGGCTAAACCTTTGTAATTAGCCACCTTTGCAAGTTTAATTTTAAATGTTGCAATATTAAAGTTTTTAAGGAGAATGAAGTATGTATGTTGTTTACTCTCACATTGAAAGGAAAAATTCATGCTAGGTATACAACATTAATGGCTAGATCAATTCATAAGTGCAAACAATTAATATAAGTTTTCCTAGGTGCACATGATAATTATGACTATAATGAATTGTGTCTCGAACATACTAAAAATTGAGAAAGGAAGTATGAATATTATGATAATTTATTGACAAGGGCTTTACAGGCACATCATAGATTCCATAAAAGTGATAAACCCCCTACACCTGATATTTTTACTTGCTATTCATATATATTTTCTCTTCAAAAAGAAGAAAAACCATTAATTAACAATGGACAAGATCCAAGCTATCAAGAAGAAGAAAAATCATTAATCAAGAATATGTTGATTAATGACGATCTATGTGGTGATTTAGAAGAAATAAATAGGAAAAAAAATCAAACTATGGATGAATTATGTCAAATATTATTGCAGATATGTTGTGGATCTCCTTAAAAGAATCATCCTACCAATCAAGAAATCATTCACTCGTTTAAGAACCTTCCCTCTCCCTGAAGAAGATGTTTTTCTCTTCGACAAAGAGGAAATTTCCTAGAATATTGATTCTTTCCCACTTGGCATATTATTCCCATTGTTTTTTGATATAGATTCAATACAACTACCATTAGAGGAGGTAAAATCACTAGAAGGAATTTGCTTGCCCCTCAAAGAAGCTAATGAGATGGGAAGTATTGGTTTGGAAAATATTATAGAAGTAAACAATCTAGAAATTGGAAAAGCCTCAACTAGTAAGAGGTTATTTCTTGATGTTGTGATATAGATTTACAAAATGAAATTCTAGGCATCTCCCAACATCATTCTAGTAACATAGATATCACATGCTAATCTTTTTGACTCTTGTGCTTTACAATATGAGTTTAAAGTATCGCCCAAGGGTAGCATTTTAAAATATGATTCCAAAATAGTATTTAATGAATAAATTTATGGGGTTTCTATGTATTTAATTGATAATCTAACATTATAAAAAAGAGAGCACGCATATTCTAGTGGGAATCCTGAATATATAAAAGGTGATGGAAAACATACAATTTATGAAGTGCACTTTGTCATTGAAACAAATGAATGTATAGGAGTGTGAAAACCAAGGACGATTTTATCAAAATTATATTGTATATTAGTCTTGAAGATCATGAGCATAATCAATCCATTGTAGTTTGTAAAGAATTTACCATTGACGAAATCAAGTCATTTTAAGAATCTGAAAATTTTCATGACTTCTATATATTTGATAATTTTCACCTACAACATGATAAAAAACTTATCATATAATAGGACCTGCATGTGGGGATAGAACAAAAAGTGATGAAGGAAAACAAGAAAACAAGAAAAGAAGAAAATTTACAAACCTTGTTTAATTAGAGATATATTGATAATAACAACCCATTCAAGGTTCAAAATTATAAAAACTCTTTGCAATCATAATTTATTGAATATAATGAAACAAAGTTTTAACACAATAGCCCTATTTTTTGTGATTATTATTCTTTTTTAGAAAGGGGTTTGATTACCAATATCTCATTCACTGATAGTTTACAACATAAAACTGCTAACTTCTATAAATATATGCCAATGGCACAAGAAATAAAGCATGAAGTACATAAAGAATTTTTAGATCTCCATGGAGGGACAAAAATGTATAGACAACCCATCATAATGCATGTCAAAGGTAGTTGGCAAATTGATATCAGAAAATTGTCATCTAGATTTTGAAAATAACAAGTTAATCTCCATGAGCAAGTAGATCACTCACCTTTGCATTCCTTTTGAATACTCTAGCATTGTCAAAACGATTTTGATGATATCCTTAGATATTTATTGGAGCTATCTTTCACCAAATATACTCTCGAACCAATAAGTATCTAATGCTTTCTATTTTGAGTCAATTTCATATTGTTTTAATTCTTTCCATCGAACATTACCTTATGTCTTAGTTGCACACACTTACACAATGTCTTGATATCTTGGCTGACAACACAATAATTAAATGGTTACATTGGATCTATTACTTCAGATAACATTAGTAGAATTGTTGTAGGTCAAAGTAATAGTATAGTTTTTATTTTCATTTTTGTTTTCAAAATAAGGCCTTGGCTTATTTTAGTTTCTTGAATTAATTCCATTATAAGTGTTATTAGTTTTTTTTCTTCATATTAAGTTAATTATTTCTATATTTTGTCAGATGGGACTTTTTCTGCTTTTTCAATAATGTTTTGTTTTTCTTTGCTTTTGATTTTGGAGTGTTAATTTTTTCAACTGTAGCGAAATTATACCTTGGATAGCTCAACGACCAAGATAATGATTAAATTAGATTCCTCTTTTCGAGAGGACCAAAATTGACCTAAAGATCACCCAATTTGGTTAATGAGAAATTGAGTTATGAATTATTTTACTCATACATTTATTATGGAATGGGTCGACCCTAACCATATGAGTAACTGCTTGGGTCAACCTTAACCCCAAGTGAACCCTCAGAAAAGCCTATAAATAGAAGATACCTCAAGATAATTTGGACACATCTTCTCTTCTCTTTTGTCTTGATTCACACAGGTTCGACGAAAGGAGTTCGCTCAAGGGTCTGAAATCATAGGTGAAAGGTTCGCTTTGGGTTAGGGTCTTCTGGATCTTGGTCACTGGCACAAAATATGGCATTTTGGTCCTTGGTCATTGGCACACAAGCCTATGAGAGTGACTATAGACTCTTGTTCGTTGGCACAAAGGCTTATGGGAGAGACTATGTCTTTAGAGGCATATCAGAAAGTTCTAATCCCCAGTCACTTGCACATAGTAGTCCTGGCAGCGACGAGGACATCAAGGTAATTCACACAACAATAATAACGAAGAAAATCTGGGTTTTAGCAGTATTATGCCACATTAACATGCATGAAGGCTTCCTAAGAGCGACTATGTAGTCACAATCACTAGCATACAATATTCGAGAGAGCGACCTGGGGGTTTTGGTCACACACAGACAATTTTGATGAGAGCGACCCGACTTCAGATCTAGGGTTTAATATCTTGGCTTTAGTTGACTTTAGTGATCTAGTAGACCTGGGTTTCTCTCTACTGTTATATAGATCTGTAGATCTGATTTTTTAGTTTCCGCTACAAACATATGTATTGGGATCATTGAAAGTGACAACAATGCCCATCGGTGTTCGACATAGTGACATCAATACACAACAGTTGGCATCAGTTTTTGAAAACACATTACAACCATCAGTATGAGGATTCTGTTTCCTAAAATGATTAGATTTGTTTCATTAAAAACATTATTTCTTTGTTGCATACATAAAGTTATGGATCATTGTACTCTCTTTTACTACATCATTTGATGATGATCTAAGAAGAAGATTTGCAAGGGTTTCCCCATAGTGGGGTTTTCCTTGGTCTCAGACCAATCTTGGTGTCTCTATATGTGTGCATGCTTTCTTCTATTGTTCATTTTATATTCCGCTACATTGATGGTGTTGGTGATGTTGTTTCTTTCTATGTAATTTCATATGTTGATGTATATGGTGTAGATCTGAATAATGTAACAATGATATGGGGTGAACTTAATGTATTAATGATGAAATGCAACTATCATAGCAAAGAAAAATGTCACCCTAAGAAAATTTAACATGGTATCAGAGGTGGGCTGAAGAAAAGCCATGGAGATCACCCCGATGATGACACCATTGTTGTAGGCTATAAGAGGATGGTGGAGACCTAAAAGAATTCTAGGGTTTGAAGAAAACCCTAGGCATCTTGATGAGTAGCAATTGATGGATTCTATGAGGTTAGGGTTGATGAGAAAACCTTGGTTTATGGAAATTATATGAGATATGGAACCTAGTATGGTCATTGAGAATATTCTCATGCACTTGTGGGAGATTCGATGAAGCCCTAGATGGGATAATCCTTAGCAGATCTATTTGGATACTTTAAGGAAACATTGGTATATGGACCATAGACATTGATGGCTCTTGAAGATTGGTTCAAGAGGGAGAGGATCACCTCTCATTGAAGATAAGTATTTCTTTACTTATAATGCTTCTTACTTGGTAGACTTATGGACCTAATGATTATGTTTATTACTTTGTGCATATGTATTTGAGTATATGGATGTTGTTAACCTCCTTGATGAGATGAGATGTGTTGATACTTCTTGAGGATCACTTTGAGATGAAAATATGGAAAGAGATAAAGAGGTACTTGATGAAAATATGATAAAGTGCTTCAAGCGACCTATAACTAATGAGTAGGTTCTCAGGTATTTGAATACCGCAAGGTATGTATGGTATGTTATGTTTAAGCTATTGGCTGGATAAGCCCTAAGGTATGATGAGAATGCCTCTTTCTTTAATGGCTCATACATGCATATGATAGTGACTTGGATATATGTCTCCTATGATGAATTATGCACTTGGTGTTGAACATTTTGACCTTCTTGAATTCTATGAGGCTATCTAATGTTGATACATTGATACTCTTGATGTTTGGCTAACATTTATGATATATTTGTTGGATATCTTGATCCTATAAATAAGGCTATCACATTGGCTCTAGAAAATGATACTCTTGATACATGTCATGATGGATTTCATGAAAAAATATAGTTCATTGACTCCTATACATGAGTCTGCTGGTAATGTTTGTGATAAGCATGATGAAAGCATATGGAAAGAGTGTTTGACACTCTTGTTGTTTTTGATAAAGCTTTATTGAATGAAATAATTTGATCTCATTGGTAATGAAGAGCATGATAATCTTGATGTGATAGGTATAACTTTAAGATTGATATTCTAGATCTCTTATTGCCCATGTTCTTGTCTTGATGGCATATGGTTAAACTAGATACAGTAACTTAATGGAGTGACTTGACATAAAATGCTATTGTGTTCATAATATTTAAGATATGATGCTGCATCTATCTGCTGCTTTGAGTCTAACCTTTGATGAAATATTGATGTCATGAAGTTGATATTCGTATGTTTATGATCTAATAGATCTACTATTTCATGAATCTACTAGAGACATGTTGCTTACATGAATGAAGATGAATGACGTAGATCCCTAATCAGAGGGAGAATCTATTCTCAAGATTTTTACCCTTATTACTATTTGTATTCTATGTTGCTGAAGTATGATTTATGTGCATATGACAATATTGATCTACAACAGAGTCTTAGATTTGAAGCCCGTATAGAAATTAGGGTTTCTACTCTGGTCACAGTCATAGATCTATGAGATCTTTTCCCTGGATGCTCACATGCTAAGGCCTAGACAATGTCCAGACAGCTAAATACACTGTCATACTAACCTGAAGGGAGAGATCATAGGTTTGACTATTGTTGACCATCATCTGAAGCTTTCTAAAGCTATCTGAACTCTGAATCATGATGTCCTTGACATATTATGCCACTGTTAACTGATTTCTAAAGTTGTTGAGTTAAATTACCGATCATATAATGAAGTATTGTGCATGAAATTAGATGGTCACCTAGAAGATGTTAGTACCACAGATGTATTTCATATAACAACAAGATCTACTAGAAGGAAAAGATTGAGTGTTTTCCATAACATGAACATATCGATTTAACTGGTGTTTGCAGGTGACTGGAACATACATATAGATATGTCACTATGTTTGTGCTATAAGAGGTTGGCATGATTTGACATTATTGGTATATTTGAAAAGTATTTTGTCATGATGCTTGAAAATAACTTTGAATTGATGATTGAGATGTGCTTTGACTATAGATATTGTTACGATAGCATTTGGACTTGACCTGATATCTAGTGATCTAATTTGACGATTTTTAATTTTCCCTAATATAAATACTATGAGGGCATTGTGACTTATGTGGGTATTTAGAGATTGGCCTCCTTGTTATTAGAACAATGGTTGAAGTAATGATAGTTATGATTTGACATGAAAAATGGAACCTGCATGACTCATCCTTGGTGCATGCATTCGAACCTAGTGACAAAAATGGCTTGTATTATGATTATGAGAATGACATAATCAAGTTTGGATTGATAATGCATGACTGTTGGCATGATGAAGTCATGATTTGATATGAGATCCACCTATCTCCTGGTCGAAAGTATTGATGCTATGATATTGATGAATTTGATAATGGTCATGATATGGCTTCCAAACTCTGATGAGTTGATTTTGTTGTTGATGATACAACATTGAGTTATGTAAGGATGATTACATTGTATTATCAAGGCATTATTCTTAGAGAATTGCAATCCATATATGTCTAGATTTGACAGTTATATGATGAAGTCAGGATGATGAGTTCTAAGGTATGGCTTTGATATTGAATATGGTTTTGGTTTTATATCTTGATGTTCTACTTGTGATAGGTGATGAGACTCTGACGATCAAAATTAGAGGGAGATGACTTATAAATCCTAAAATAATGTATCATGGCATGATGAATCAATTTATGGAATTTGGGAAAGAAATTCCATATTGCAAAGCTATTGGAAAATGTTTTTGAATAATGAAAATGAAAATCCTTGGATACTCTAATTTGAAGTTCAAGATGTTGTTGAACTTGACATGGCATCCGACAGTTGAAGCATTGATGTTATGTTTTGAACATCCATTTGTATATGTATGATGTGCATACAACCTTAATGAATTCATGAGTGAGTTGCTTCGCTCACATAGAGTTTCCACCGAGCATTCTTTGAAATATCTGCATGAGGTGTTCTATTTTTAGAATGAGATATTTATCCTATGATATGTATCTAGATGCATGTATTGCTGATATTTGAGAATATTTTTGATAAGCACATTTGGGTGCTGCTTTAGTATGTGATCTGCCATGATATCTTGGATGAGAGGTCCATAGCATGATCGAGGTTGATCATGATGTTGCTAGCATGGCTATCTATGAGGCAGGATATGCAATCTCCTTAGAGAGATGTTTGAGCGTGATCTGGATATGGCATGGATACATTATGATTATCCGATTGGATGTAAGTACCATATTTATAGTTGGGACCAAGATACTCTCATATATTGAGACAGTATAGCTATTCGAAATAAGCTTCGGATTATGGTTGGCACCTGTTGAGCCTCAAAATTACTCTTTCCCTAGCAACTCTTCTCATTCCTTTTCTTTGTTTTTATATAAGAAATATGCATTATCATCACTAATAACTGGTATATACTGTCTTGAGGAGGAAATTTAATGATTTACATGTAATTCTTTTTATGTTTTGCTGTTTGAATAAATTCTTTTATATTAGCTACAGAACGCAGCCTATTCTGTAGCTAACTGGCTATTCCACAACTACCTCCATGGTCTAACAGGTTCCAAGTGTCAGAAGGAGAAATTAGCCACATGGGAAGCTTTGAAATCATCATGACATGGACCCTGTCCTATTCATTAAACCCAGGTTGACAAAGAAGATGGCATAAGACTATGGTCAATGGATAAGTCAAACACAAAGAGATCGAAGGTAATAGGACTCCATTTCGTGGTTAATTAATTCATTTCATAGTGATGGGAAGCATTATCTGGAGCAACTACCTGTACCTACGGACTCCAACAACCACCTGTACAAACGAATCCAACAGCCACCATGTCTTGGATTTATTTCTCCAGCAGCCGAGGAAGAAATTCCACATATTTATCTTCTACGTGTTTGGCTGTATCATGCTTTTCTCCACAAACAGTTATATTATTTTTCTTATAAATACCTGTGTAAGGAACCAAGGAAGTTAGTAATAGTTTTAATGTGAAATTGAAGTTCTAGACTCTGTAACTTTTGGGCATTTTGTGTCCCTGTTTTAATATGATAAGCCCACATGTTTTTATGAACATCTGAAGGAGTTTTATTAGAGTTGATTGAGAAAGCGTAGCCTAATCAGTTACAGAGGGCCCCTGCACTAAAGAAGGTTTCATTTTATTTATTTTTCTTCTTCCTGTTAACTGTAAATTCATCATTTTCTTTCTAAAATAGTGTTTATAATCTTTTTCTTACTAATAGTGTTTATAATGAAATTTATATTATTTTCTTACTAACAATGTTTATAATTTAGAGCAGTTTCCATTAGCTTGATTTATTTTTAGTTCTTATCAGTAGTTTAGAAGATAGAACTCAATGGTGTAATCTTGTTTCTTCAATTAAAAACTAGCCTTGTTTCAGGATGAGAGTAGGATTGAAGAATGATAAGGATACATTGTTGGATAGTTTACTTCATTCACTGTTTTGCTAGTTTAAATTCTCAATTAAACTGATCAGTGTCATTTATTGTCTTTTCCATTTCATTTTTAGTTTAAAATATTAAATCATGGTGTTAATGAATATTTATGGAAAACCCTTCAAGTTGATAATTCATCCTTAACTAAGTGGTTGAACATTTCATTTATGCAATGGGTTATTTCTGCATCTTTATATTTGCTTTCTCTTAGATTAATGAAGTATAGAATTACTTAAATGTCATCCCAAGGAGACTTTCTCCCAAAATTGAGGGGTAGAGTAACCAAGTATTTCATTTAGTTTTATTTCTGTAATTAGTTAGACATTAATTGTAAATTTCACTTTTAGTTTTAATTCATGATTTAGGAAATAATGGTAAAATAGGAATAGAAACTTTTTTTTCATTTCTTTCTTAGCTATGTTTTAATTTTTATATTTTGAGCAGTCTTTAAGAAAGTTAGATTTAGTTTTGATAATTTACATTGTAAGTCATTAGGAATTAAAAGACCAAAAACCCCGAAAACAACATAAAACATAAAAACAATGAAGTAAGAAGGGTTATCTAGCACAAATAATGCACTACACTTCATCAATTTACGATGCCCAGATTGATAATTTATGTAGAGAAATTTATGACACTAAATTGACCACACAACACCTCCTTGATAGGGAGGATGATTATGGTATCCTTTTGTAATTCATATGATTATATATGATCTGACATGATTTTTGATTTGATTTTCTATATGAACAAGAAACGATTGCTATTGAGACAAGATTATGATGAGACCAATGCTGATTGAGGAAACTCATCAAACTCTTTCTACCTTACTTGAGCTCCTAGGGTGAGGAATTGATATAGAGGGCTCTTGGGGTTGAGGGAACTCTGGACAATAGGGTGTTACCCTATTTGTTACCTAGGGTTGAAGAATGTTTCTCCCCTATATTTATAGGGTTAGAGAATGTTACTCCCCTCTTGGCATTTGCATAGTATACCCTATTTGGCATCATACCCTTAAGCAACACAACTTGATGGGAATACCACTCCTTGTTTTGGCCAACGAGTTGAGATTCTACAACCCAAGTTGATTATGACGTAGGTGTTTTACCACATGACTATTTTGGTTCAATGATGGGAATATAAATAGGAATACGATGGGTTGAGATAACCTGATATGATTTTGGGTTGAGGGTAAGCTCCCTAATGAAATTCTAGGGTCGAGGATGTACTCCTCTATGTGATGAGTTATCCTATTGCTCGGTATGGGTGGAAGATATTTCTCCCTGATGTGGTTCCAGGCTTATATGTGCTCTTTGATGACATGCTCTCCGATGATGATTGATGATATTCTGGGTAGTAGCCCGCTAGCAGAGATTCTAGATAACAACCTTATGGATAGAGGGTGGTAGCTTGAGCTCCCCTCCGGTAACAAATTCTTCTTCTTCTAGATCTGAAAATGTTCAACATACGAGCAGGAAAAATCAAGTGATAAGCAAGAATAAGAAAAGGATAGATTGGGATGTACAATGATGATTTGTGATGATGAGACACTTGATATGGACATGGAACAATGACTACATGACATAGATGAAATGTGATGATACGTGATGACATTCGAAGATTCCATAATGGCATATTGTTCAATGGACACATATTTGCAGGTGAAATTCTCGCTAGTTGAGAGGGAGTGTTAATTTTTTAACCCGCGATAAAATCCCACATTTGATAGCTCAAATGACTAAGATAATGATTTCATTAGGTTCCTCTTTTTGAGAGGACAAAAATCGACCTAAATATCACTCAATTTGGTTAAGCAAATGTTGAGTTATGAATTATTTTATTCATACATGTATTATGGAATAGGTCAGCCCTAACCACATGAGTAACTGCTTGGGTCAGCCTTAACCCCAAGTGAACCCTCAGGAAAACCTATAAATAGAAGATACCTCAATATCATTTGGACACATATTCACTTCTCTTTTGTCTTGGTTCGCACAAACGGAAGGAGTTCGCTCAAAGGTATGAAATCACAGGCGAAAGGTTCTCTCTTAGGGTTAAGGTCTTCTCAATCTCAGCCACTGGCAAAGAAAAAGGAATTCTGGTCCTTGGTCATAGGTACACAAGCCTATGAGAGTGAATATAGAATATTTGGCATTGGCACAGAGGCTTATGGGAGAGACTATGGCTTCAGAGGTAGATTGGAAAGTTCTGGTCCCTGATCACGCACATAAAGTAGTCCTGGGAGTGTCCAGGACATCAGGGTCACTCACACAACAATAGTAAGGGAGTGACTCTAGGTTTTAGCAGTATTATGCCACAGTTGCACGCATCAAGGCTTCCTGAGAGTGACTCTGTAGTCACAATTTCCCGCATACAGTATTCGAGAGAGCGACCTGGGAGTTTCGATCACACATAAACAGTTTGGATGAGAGAGACTCAAATTCATGTTATGAAACCAACCCAAAAAAATATAGAAAAGAAAGACCAACGCCTTATAATTTAGCCTCTTTGAGGGGGGAACCTCCTTTACATTACACAAATGAACAATTCTTGGATGATACAAATGAAAAAACCTCCTTTCTATATATAGGAGTCTAAGGGGTCACACTATAATCAAAGCCGACATAACAATAATAATATAAGGGCACAACAATTACAATAGTGGGCTTCTGTGGGGCATAATAATAACAATATGGGGACAATAGGGGCACAACAATAATAATAAGGGCTAAAATGACAATAGTAATGGTTGAATTACTAGTATTATAGGGACCTAACATTCCCCTCTCCTACAAAAAAGTGTTGTCCTCAACGCTTGAGTAGTTTTAGATGCTTCTATATAAAATTCTCATCCTCCCATGTGGAATCTTTAGCGGGTAAGTTCTTCCACTTGACAAGATACTCTGAAATTGGTCCATTTCGCAACTGTCAAGTTCTTGTTTCTGTGAATCCTTCAGGCTCCAATATGATTTTTAATTCCTCGTCAAGTTCTAGAAATATCATTTGAATTGGTAGCTTGTAACCAATAACCTTCTTTAGGCATGAAACATGGAAAACTGGGTGCACTCAAGAAGCTAGGGGAAGCTCCAATTTGTATGCCATAGTACCAATCTTTTGCAACACCTTGTATGGACCATAATACTTGGTGATAATTTATTATCCTTCTTAGCTTGCTTGAGGGACATTTTCTTATATGGTTGTAGCCGTAGGAATACCCAATCACCTACATCAAAACTTCTTTCGCTGCGATGTTGATATGCCTGTTGTTTCATTCTATTATGTGCCAAAACGAGGTTATCCTTTAAGAGTTGGAGGACTTGTTGTTGATGTTCGATGTGATGTTCCACTGCCTGAACCTTAGAATTTTCTCTTAAATATGATGTGATGGATGGTGGTTGATACCCATAAGTGCCATAAATGGGGTCATTTTTGTTGTTGTATGGAAGGAAGTGTTATACCACCATTCAGCCAGGGGCAACCATTTGACCCATTGTGTCTATTTATCAGATACAAAGCAACGAAGATATCCTTCCAAACATTTGTTTACTATCTCACTTTGCCCATCAGATTAAGGATGATAAGATGAGCTATGAGCTAACAGAGTACCAAGACAAGAAAATAATTACGTCCAAAAATTTCCAGTGAAAATGGGATCTCTATCACTTACAATAATATTTGGGTTTCCATGTAGCTTTTGAATTGTTTCCATAAATGCACTAGAAACTGTACTCGCTTTAAATGGATGTGATCATGCACAAAAGTGTGCATACTTGGTAAGTCTATCAACTACCACCATGATGACACTCTTTCCCTCAGACTTGGGTAAACCTGTGATAAAATCCATTGAAACCTCCTCCCAACGTTGGCTTGGAATGGATAAAGGTTGTAATAGACCCGGTGTCTTAATTGTTTCAACTTTATTTTGTTGGCAAACCAAACATTCCGCCACAAACTTTTTGAATATCTGATTTAAGGCCATCCCAAAAAAATTCCTTCTTAACCCTATGGTAAGTTTTTAAAAATCCTGAGTGCCCTCCTAAGGGAGAAGTGTGCAATTCTAAGAATATTTTGTTTTAGCGGGATTCTTACAAGGTATAAGCGATCTTTGTTACCATAACGAATCATTTTGCCAGCCTAAATGTATAGACGTACTGGAATCTTGTTATGTAACTTTCGAATAAGTGCCCAGACTTCTTCATCATTCTTCCATTCCTCCCTTGCTTCGTTTATCCAATCTGGTAATAGAAATGGCGCACAACAATGCTTCCACATCCTCATCCTTTCTTGAGAGTGCATCTGCCACCACATTTTGCTTCCCTTTTTTGTAGATGATTTCAAAGTCATAACCCAACATCTTTGTGACCCACTTTTGTTGCTCTTCAGAGGATAATCTTTGTTCTAAAAAGTATTTAAGGCTATCATGATCCGTTTTTACCTTGAAGTGTCTTCCCATTAGGTAGGGTCGCCATTTCTTAAGTGCATGGAGTATTGCCAACATTTCCTTCTCATAAATAGCTTTGTGTAAAAACTTTCCCTTGATTGGACAACTTTCAAAAGCAATGGGTCTTTCATCTTGCATTAGAACAGCACCAACTCCATTTCCTGAAGCATCACATTCCACATTAAAGGTTTTTGTGAAGTCCGGTGTAGCTAAGACCGGTGCTTGGCACATTGCC
Organism: Pinus taeda; assembly: GCA_000404065.3. Classification (NCBI taxonomy): domain Eukaryota; kingdom Viridiplantae; phylum Streptophyta; class Pinopsida; order Pinales; family Pinaceae; genus Pinus; species Pinus taeda. The sequence goes on from APFE031163671.1 coordinate 30,604, forward strand.
TCTTTAAGATGTTCCAAGGCCTTTGTTGCTTCCGGAGTCCATGAAAATGCATCTTTCTTCAATAATGTTGTTAGAGGTGCTGCTATTCTCCCATAATTCTTAACAAACTTGCGATAATACCCTGTCAACCCAAAAAATCCTCACAGATCCTTTATGGATGTGGGATTTTCCATTCCTTAATGGCTTTAATTTTGCTAGGGTCTACCTTAACTCCTTCATGAGATACAATATGACCCAGATATTCCACCTCTTGTACTCCAAAGAAACATTTGGATCTTTTTGCATATAATTGTTTCTCCTCCAATAGTTGTAGCACCCTGTCAACATGTTCAACATGATCCTTCCAAGACTTGCTGTAGATTAGTATATCATCAAAAAATACTAACACAAATTTTCTAAGGAATGGTTTGAAAATTGAATTCATCAAACCTTGAAATGTTGAAAGTGCATTGGTAAGGCCAAAAGGCATGACCAAAAATTCATAATGACCCTCATGAGTTCTAAATGTTGTTTCGGAATGTCCTCAATCTTCATTCTGATTTGATGATATCCTGAATGAAGATCCAAATTGGTGAAGTAAATTGATCCATGCAATTCATCCAGTAATTCATCAACGAAAGGAATGGGAAACTTATCTTTAATAGTGAGCTTGTTGAGCTCCCTATAATCCGAAAAAATGCACCATGATCCATCCTTCTTGTGCACCAATACTACTGGAGCAGAGAAAGAAATTTGACTCGGTTGAATTATACCAGCCTCTAGAAACCATACGTTCAATTTCACTCTTTTGGGCATAGGATATCTGTACGGCCTGATGTTTGGAGGAACACTTCCTGGAATCAGATGAATAGCATGATCATGATCACGAATAGGTGGGAGACCTTTGGGAGTCTCAAATACCTTGGAATGATTGTCCAAGACTATTTGGAGATCTGGAGAAATAGATGATTCCAATGTGGAAACATCTAGCGAACATAATTGTGCAATTACACCTTTTTGTTCCATTTTTAGAAGCTTTGTCATACCGTTAGAGCTGATTATCTTTCTTGGTTTCCCTGCAATGCCCCTTAATTCAACTTCCTTACCTTCAACAGAAAATTTGATGAAAATTTCTTGAAAATTAAAAGCTATTGTACCCAAGGATTGTAGCCATTGGACTCCTAATACAACATCAACAACTCCCATTGGAATGGAAAGCATTGAGCTAGTCAATACATATTCTCCCATGGATAGCTTGATATTATGGCACTTTCTAGAGAAATTTATTGTTCCTCCATTTGTAACCATCACTTGACACTCTGGTGCTGGATATAAGAAGCAATTCAATTCTTTGGCTACCTTACAATGAATAAAATTGTGGGTACTTCTTGAATCAATCAACACTATTACCTTTTTCTTCTTGATTTGTCCTTCTATCTTAATGGTTTGAGGAGTGGTAATTCCTGCCAATGCATTACACGATATGGTCAGATTCATTTGTTCTTAATCTAGGCTTTGTTCCTGGAGTATATCCTCTTCCTTTGACCTTTATTTCTCCTTTTCTTCTTCCTCTTGACAATCTATGTAGAATAATTTCTTCTCAGCACACTTATGACCTTTAGTGTATTTGCTATCACAACTGTAACAAAGCCCTTTTGCTCTTTTATTGTTGTGGTGTCAACCTTATAGGTTGTGGAAGACTAGCGGCAACAACACTTTCGTCTTTATGTTTGTGATTGGTATGCTTCCTGGTTGCCATAATTTTGCTTTCCATTTTTCTTGCTAACCTGAATGCCTTCTCTAATGAATCAGGTTCCGAAATGTGAACATCATGTTGGATATTATCCTTTAAAGATCCTATGAACACATCAATCCTATGCTCCTCTGGAATTTTTTTTACCCTTATGTTCAATTTTTAGAACTCCTCAATGTGCTCCATTATTGAACCCTTTTGTTTGAGACTAATCAATTGGCTAAAAAAAATGTTCCTTTTTGTATCCTCATATTGTGCTATCAATTCTTCCTTAAAAATTGCCCAAGTGATAAATTGTTTACAAGAGCAAAGCCATTGATACCATACAAACTAATTTGGTTCCAAACATAAAGTTGCAATACATACCTTTTGTGTGTTTTGCACATTATTGAGATGGAAAAATTTCTCCATCTGTAATATCCATGTTGCGGGATCCTTGCCATCAAACTTCCTCATATCCATTTTTGGAATATGGTGCATCTTCGATCCAACATTAGAGTCTATGAAATCATGATTAACATTTCCTTTGTTCGCATCATGAGTTTCCTTTACTCCCCTTTCACCATTAGTAAGTATTCCTTGTAGAAAATTTGTCAAATATGTCTTCAAATCTATATTCAAATCATCAATCTTGGCTTCCACGCCCTTTATTTTAGATTTCATGCCATTTATCTTAGCTTCTGTTTGCTTTTGTGAGAGTGAAATTTGTTGCACTTGGTCTTGTAATTTTGATATATCATGTAGCATTTCTTCCTCTTCTTCATGAGTCGTGCTAGAGCTTTCATATTGCTTACTAGGTGTTTGCAGTTTCTTTCCTTGGGGCATCAGTTACAGATACAAATGCTCTACTATGCTCTTTGAATTATTTCAAAATAATTTTTCAAACCAAGCTTACGCAAAAATTTAAAAACTCTACACACATTTTTTCACTTTGTAGGAGCTGAATATAGCCTCTGACGTATCTCTGTAATTTCTAATCATCCAGTTTTGAAATTGCGACCTGCGGTATCCCTTTGTGTCCTCTTTCCAATGCCATCAGTCTGACCCCAATTGGATTCTCCAATAAAGAGTTATGCCAAATCTCCCACAATGATTTGATTATAGACTAATTCAGTAGAGCGAACTTGTACGACATGCTGCATGTCCCTGTTTCGGCCTTTGGCTCTGAAAAATATATACAAGAAACTACAGTCCGTCCTCTTTCTGTACCTTCTTACAAAATTTCAATCCGATGCTCAGAGAGAAAGTTATGATGATTTTCCCCAAATCACCTGTTCGGAATGTAATTCAGGAGTCTGCAAAAAGACCAACTTCCTCAGGTCATATCTCCACAAATATAGCATGAAAAGCTCTAAAATTTTGTCTCAAATGGGTTTTTGTTTTCTCTTTTGAAACTTCTCAGAAGAACGTTATAGTGAAAATGCCATGATGACCTTTTTGGAGTAGAAAAGCTCTAAAATCCAAAGCTCTAATACCAAATGTTATGAAACCAACTCAAGAAAAAGATAGAAAAGATAGATCAACGCCTTAGAATTTAGTCTCTTCGAGGGGGCAACCTCCTTTAAATTACATAAGTGAACAATTCTTTGATGATTGAAATGAAAAAACCCCTTTTCTATATATAGGAGTCTAATGAGTCACAATATAACCCAACTGACCTAACAATAATAATATAAAGCCACAAAAATAACAATGGAGGGATTCTATGGGGCATAGTAATGACAATATGGGGACAATAGGGGCACAACAATATTAATAAGGGGTACAAATACAATAGTAATGGGGTAATCACTATTATTATAGGGACCCAACAAAAAGTATTTATTTTTGGGTTAAGGGTGAGTGAAAAAGAGGCAAGAAAGTATGAATTTGGCAAGGGAAATGAGTTTTTGGTAGTAGGGAGATGGATAGTTATGGATCAAATACACGCTTAAAATGTGTAGCAGTGGTAAAATTGGTATGTGTTTAGTAACAATGCTGTAGTAGATCTAATTTTACATTAAAAGATCGTGATCTTCTGAAAGAAACTTGGCCTTTGAAAAGGTACTTGTGCATATAGTTTCGTCTTCCTTCATCATCATGGAACCTGAAAAACTTACCAATTTTTTTGCAATGAATGTAAGACTACCAAAATATATAGGTAATTAGTGTCTCTTAATTTCATATATACACAAAAAACTCATAAATAATACTAATAAAACAAATTCAAGAATGAAAAATTAAATGCACTTTTACCTTATCAGTACACCGGAACACTTGTTATTGTTTTCTTGGTGACTTCCTCATTGAATTTCTAACCAATTTTGAGCTTGAGACCTCTTCTCCACACAACTAATGCTTCATCAATAGACCATAAACCAAATTTTCATAGGATATTGAATTGTGTCGATTTTGCAGCTACCAGAAATATGAATCATTATTTTGCCTTGCTGCTTTTACAACTTGCATTTAGACTCAAACAGTGGTTTGTCAATTATTACAATTGGCTTTTTAAATATTTTCAGGTTTTTATAAAATTCTAAGTCTGTAGCTACGTTTGTTATTTTTCTCTAACGCTCTACCCTTGTCCATGATCTCATGGATCAAGAAAATGTTCAAAATTCAAAATTATTGGATCAACTTGAAACAAATTTCAAAGCATATATATCATTGATTTGAATCCAACGCACTTTGCTTCACTAAAATCTAACTTTGGATGATCTCATAATCACGTTTTGATTGTTTGTGAAACAACTAAAAAAATGAATTTTTGAGTTGCGGGAATGCCCAATGAGAAGTTTGTATGCTGACTGGATCATGACACTTAGCAATTTTTTAATAGACCTTCACTAGCCAATGGATGTTTTACACTTGGCATTGTTTGACTGGCGAATACATGGTTGTTTTTCATTGGTTAATGTTTTGTTGCACTGGGCCAACAAGGAAGTGACATGTGGACAACCCATTGGTTGCCACGTGGCATCCTTGTGGGAGATAAAATTTCATGAGAGTGAAAACAATCCTCCCGATGGCTTGAACTCATGACCTCTTGACTAACAACAAATTGCTTTACCAACTCCACTAAGTTATTAGTTGTTAAATATAGCTCCTAAACCTTTATGTAAGGTATAACATAGGTACCTATTGGGGAGGGGTCGGAGCTAATCCCTAGCCCTTGGCCATCCCAGTGTGATAGGAACATGGGCAAGGTCCAAGGGATAGGCCTTAGCCCATCCCATAGTCCCATGCAACTACATATGACCAGGTTCTTAAGTTAAAAGTAGCATTGGAGGAATGGGGATTAGCCCCTGATTTTTGGCAACCAATGTGGTCCCATGGTGCCACATGACGAAGACTTTTAGTCTTGGGAGCTAGTTTTAACCATTATGCAATTTCCACCATCAGTTACGAAGGCCATATTTTCATGCTATTCCATTTTCTGGGTGCGTATGCTTGGCTTGTGTCAAATTGTAGGCTTATTAACAGAATAATTGGGCAAAAATGTAAAACAATGATATCTTTCTCAAGTTTTGTCCAAATGAGCTGTAAAAAGAGTTAAAATAGTCATTTTTGACAACTCTATATCCATTGGGGACATCAGTTTTGTTGTTTGACGCTTATAAAAGCCTATAATTATACCTTTGATTATGCATTTAGATCTATAATCCATTTTTTATTGCAAAATTTAAAAACTAACATTATTCATTTGTCTTTTCTAATATTCGAAGTCGCAAAGAGCACAAGAAGAGAGCATAATCAACAATATTGAAAGTATTATTCAATTGGAATGTGAAATTAAAAAGACAAAGTGAAAGTATTTGATCTCTAAATTCAGATTGTGACTCTCAAAACTCTTATTTATTCTCCTTCTTCTCAAAAATTCTTTCTCTTTCTACATCTTCACTCAAATTATTAGTGAGCTGGGTGGCTCTTACTGCACCACTAATAAATAAAATCGAAAAAAAAAAATGAAATCTAACCTTAAAAGTTAAAAAAAAACACATCACCAAACTTGGTTTTTATTCATTGATTCTATCCTACTCTACTCTACTGGAAATACAAGAATTGATCAAGTGTATGCATATTTCCAATGTAACCATGTACATAACAGGAGTAAAAATATATTCATGCTTAGTTTTGAAAAAATGCATTAAAATACATCAAAGCATGAAAAACCGATTGTTTTGATAATGCAATTAAGAAGTAAGGAAGAATGGAAGATTCAGTTGACTTGATCCTTGATTGGAAACATACTTTAATAAGGCCATGACATTCATTCCTTTCTTGGTTTATATCACATTGAATATCCACCTTTATTATGAATTCCTTAATCTTATATTCTAATCATTTATCTCCATCAAAAGTATTGCATGACTCTGAGTCTCTTCAACCGATTGGCAAGAGGAATCAAAGGAAGCTTGAAGATCTTCTTGTGGAGGTGGAAAGATAGAAAAGTTTTTGCATTCTGTTAAAATATACTATTCCTGAGAGGTAGATATCCCAGTTGTTGCTAATATTCAAGAAAGTTCTTGGAAGAACATTCTTCAAACTCTTAATTGTCCCTAAATTCTTACAACTAGTTGATAATTCGTGTCATGCAGACATATTAGTAGAAAGTATTGGAAAATTATTGAAATATTATATGAAAATGATTTAATATGAATTTGATCATGTATCTAACAATGAATGCAACTATAATTAGTTGTCTAAACTTCAAAATAAACACCTATGTATACCTCCCGGCAATGGCGCCAAAATGTTGGGTGATTTAATTGTGAGTTAAATCCTTGCCATTTAATTTGTCAACCCTGGGTTTCATAAACTGATGAGGTATACCTGTACTATATGTACTAGGTGGTTCTTTTTTATATTATATTAATCTAATGTAATTTAAAACAAATTATAAAACATATTAAATAAACCTAATCCCAACCAAACATAAAAAATTTGAAATCACACTTTCTTGAATTTGAAATCACACTTGCATAAATGAAACCACACTTGCATAATTGAAATCACACTTCCTCGAAACAAAATCACAATGACAGAAAGGAAAATCACACTTGCATAAAATTAAAACACGCTTGATGAAAATAAAGGAAATAAAATAACTACATTATGTTACCTCAGTAAGCACACTAAACAAACTATCACATCTTGGAGATCAAAGTGGCAGTATGTATTTCATGAAATGAGTTACAAGATATTACAACAATTCTCTCTCCTCACTTTACAAACCACATAGATGGAACTTGTTACCTCCAACTAGCAATTAACATATAACACTAGCACTCACAACCTCTAACTTGCATCTACATCTAACAAACCTTTGTATGAAGGGTGCACTCTTATTTATACAAAAAAATTGTATAATTGTACAATAAGCATAGATCCTTAGATCTCTCCCTAAATACACATTTATCTCTTTTGGTTACAATAGTCTCATAAAAAATGTAAGATACAAATCCTCTTGAAATCCTCTCCTCCATGATTCTTCTGCTTTGGATGTGCAGAGTTAATGATCCACATATTTTACAATTATTCCACAAATCCTCATGAGTTGGAATTTGGAATTTGAATTTGTGGTTGGATGGCCAAGTAGAAGCCTTCTAGAATCTCCAAGTAGGCCTATAATATCACAAAACTCATAACATTTTTATATATAAATGAAAATATGTTAATTTCCTAACATTTAATCAAAAGTTCACTTATAATACTTAAAATCAATGACTTGGAAAATAATAATGAAAAACCCATGTAATGATGAAAATGGTTAATTAATGTAAGGTTATGGGTCTATAGAGTTATGGAATAAGTGTAAAATGATGGAAATGTCAGTAAATGTGGATGACATTTTGTAGACCAAACAATCCTAACTCTCTTGACTATCATTGTTCAACTATACAACAAAATACTCTCAAAATAATGGAATGCCTCTTCCTCCTAGTGGCCCAGTTCTAACACAATGCGATAGCTTACTAGTGGTTAAGTTTGACTACGTCAAATCTAACTAGAGTTACAAATTAGACTCTTCTAGATTCGATTGCATCACAAACACATGGGTAACCCATTTTCTATGAATAATGGGGTCTGATGTGGCATCCTGTCGAACTATAGGTGTGAAAACAGGAAGGTCAGCTTCTGAGTGACATAACTTTTTTCACACGAATTTCGAATGACATGCTTATTTCGTCATTGGAAACATCCTTGTGTGTAAATTAATATGTAAAGGAGCATGAGAAAATGTCAAAGTTTTACCCCAAAAATCATTGTTTGATGAATCAAAACGCTCTGAGAAGGTTTCCTCCCTGTTTCACCAAACTTGGTACCACATGTAAAAATAGCCTCGTGAGTCGATTCCTCCACTTTTTCCACTTTGAATGCATCAATATGGATGAAAAAGAATATAATGATGCTATGAATGCTGAAAATGAGGCTATGAATTTACTCAGGTACTGTGATGCCCCAATGAAACTCTGCACCTCACAAACATTAGTAGGAACCAGTCATTTCATGATGGCCTCCATCTTGGAAGGATATATATATTCAGCTCTCATCCGCTAATAACATACCCCAGATACACCAAAGACTAATTCAAAAGATCACACTTCTTGATATTTTCTAGTAATTGATGCTTCTTCAATGTTTTGAGCACTTGTGTCAAATGTGAAATATGCTCCTCCAAGGTAGCACTATATATCAGTATATCATTCAAATATACAATAACAAATGACTTTATAAAAGGGTGCCATACATCATTCATTAATATCATAAACATAGCTAGTGAATTTCATAGACCAAATGGCATAACTAACCACTCATACAAACCTTTCCTAGTTTTGAAGGTGGTCTTCCATGTATCTACTTCTTTGACTCTAACCTAGTGATATCCAGACTTCAAGTCCAACTTGGCGAAGTATTTTTCTTGCTGCAACTGATCCAACAAATCATCTATCCTGGTCAAGGGGTATCTGTTCTTAAGCATGATTTTGTTTAACAACCTATAGTCTATACACATTCAACAAGTCCCATCCTTCTTTGGCCTAATGATGATGTTTGACTCACATGGTGATGTAATCAGTTGAATGATACCTTGTTTTAGTAGCTGTTGCAACTATTTCTTCACCACATTTTCTTATATAATAGACTTCCTGTACAACCCAATATTCAATAATGTGGAGTCTAAAAATAGTTGGATCTCGTGATCCACTTATATTTTTGGTGGCAACCCTTTAGGATCACAGAACACATCGATCCATACCTATAATAACTCATCCAATTGTTGTTTATGTTTCTCGGTACAACCCTCCAAGGATGCATTACCGCTTATGGACTCTTCTTCAGATTAACTTACTCTTAAAAAAAATAACACATATTTCTTGCTAAAACTGATCAATTTCTTGGCTTGGTTGGCACTTATTACTGAAATTTTTTACTTTCCTTTATGTGCGTTAATGATGAACAATTTTCCATCCTTGATGAGTTGGTACTAGTTGTCTCTCCTCATGAATATTGCATCATGCATGTACATGTATGGAATCCCAACCACGACTCTAGAGACATCAAGGGGAACCACATCTATATCTACTTCATGAATAAAATGAGCACGCATAACAAATCTACTTCTACATTGTTTTGTTACCTTCATCTTTGAATCCTAATTTACCCAACCCAAAAGATATGGGTTTGGATGATCATGAACTTCTAGCCCAAAATTCTTGACTAGCCCCATTGCAATGAGTCAATCAGGGCATCAATATTTGTCTTCTTGACCTATATCATTATATGGAATAGTTTGCTCATTTTTGTTTCTTCTTGCTACTGAAGGCTACTCAAATTCACCTCCTTTTGTACTAATGTATATGTGAACTTCTCATCCATGTGTGAGATTCTTTCAACTTGGTTGCTCAGATTAGTGGCCATGAGATTCTTCTTCTTGTTAAATTTCGTTTTCATGTTCAAGTTTAGCTCTGGATACAACATCTAACATTTTTCCTCTGTATGGCCATCGATGTTGCAGTGGTTTTAATGGTTTCTAGGATCCTTACACTAGTGTTTTGTTGTTGTCATCTTCTTATATTCCCCCCTTTATATTCTTCTTCCCCTACTTAGAAGCATCATTTTGTTCCTTATTCTTTGATATGCTTGATTACATTGTCTTCAAGTCTATGTTATGTAGGTATTATGCCTATAAACAAGCCTCGCCAAAAAAATTTGGATTGAACTTCATTAATTTCTCATGCAAATCGCGATGCACACCCACCAAATACTTGAGGAGTACATCTGGGATATTTGGAGAGATACCTAACACTATTGCCAACTTTCTGAATTTCGTGGTGTACTCTTGCAAGTTTTGGCTTGGATTTTGCCTGAAGTAATGTCACCAAACCCATGGGTCCATTTACCCAAAGGAATAAAACTGTGACTTAATGAGGGTTTTGAAATATTTCCATTTAGTTACTGGAGTTTCTCCCTCTAACCTCAAGTTCTATGTCTTGTTCTCCCACCAATTCAATGCATGGCCCTCCAATTTAAGTTGTACAAATAAGATATTTTGCCCTTCCTCAACCTTATGGACGTTGAAATAAACTTCCAGTTGTTGCAACCAGTGGTTGAGATTTAGTGCATCAATATTGCCATGGTATGACTTGATATCGACTTTTTCTTCCATTTTAAATAGGGATTGATTCCCTTCACTCGATTTGGGTTGATATTTTCCATATTATTTATTCAATTGATTTTTCATTTCTCCTTCATCTTCTGATCCGTGTTCTGACTTTGTCCTCTTCATTTGAACCCCATCTTCCCTAAATATCCCTAGCTTATTTGTTAGGGCCATCATAAGGAGGTTAACATTGTGATTGATGTTTGTGACTTGTTGTTTTAGCCATGAGAACCTCACCTATACAAGTTAACGTGATTCATTTATAGATTTGTCATCGATGATTAGGGTTTTATGATTTTCGACTTTGACATTCTAGATCCATGCAATCACCATCAAATACCCAAAGAAACCTACTCTGATACCAAATGATTTGTAAACTGTCATGGATATTCTACTATCTAGTTCGTCACAATAGATCTGACAATATTATATTAAAACATGAAATTCTACAGTATTATAGTTTTATTTAATTTCCAAATTTGTAGATTTTATAGTAATTAGTACATGCATGTAAATGGAAACTATACGAAAAAGTAGAGAATGCAAAAATAAGCTCACACAGTCACATAATATATAAAATATGCTTTGTGAAACCCTTTCAGTAGAAAACTCAGCTGGAAGATGAGGTCACTTCACTTTATTTCTTTGTTTGGGAATTAAGGTTGTAGTTACAAAGAAGTAATACTTGTCGCCTATGGGCTACTAGAGTGCACATAATATCTCTATTTGCTCTACCTCCTACCGCTCTTTCCTATCCTTCTCATCCTTTAACAAAATTCTCTTGAAAGAATGAAATGATTCTTCCACCTAGAGGCTCAGTTATGACATAACCCGATAGCCTACTAGTGGTTAAGTTTGACTACATCAACTCTTAACTAGAGTTACAAAATAGACTCTTCTAGATTCTTTTACATCACAAACATTTGTCTATCCCCTTTTCCATGAATAATGGGGGCTGACGCGACATCCTCCTAAACTATATGTGTGAAAATAGAAAAATCAAACTTTGAGTGGCTTAACTTTTGAATATGGAATCTGACTAGCATGCTTCTTGCACCGTTTGAAATATATTTTTGTGAGTAATGACATTAAAAGTTGCAATGCTAAAGTAGCACATTTTTACTTCTAAAAAATGTTCTTTGATGCCTCAAAACGCTCGAGAAAGCTTTCAGACCTTGTTTCACCAAACTTGATCTGGTCGTAAAAACAATCTCGTGAGTGGATTACTCCACGTTTTCCACTCTAAATGCATCGAGATGGGTGAAAAACAATACAATGATCTAATTTGGATCAACTATGAACTATTGTAACTCATGTGGATGCATCCTAAAGGATAATTTGTGATGAATATGTTATTTTATGTGAAAATAAAAATTCAAATGAAATTTAAAGCATATTGGAGCCTATAAAACTAATCACATTGATGCATTTAAATAATAATTGCACCAATGCATTAAAATAATAAATTCACTTGGTTTCGAGATTTCAAAAATAAAAAAGTAATTCTCCAATATCAGTGCTTTAAAAAAAAATAACACGCAAATAAGTTATCTTAATCGGTGTGTGCTACTAGTGAGAACATCGATATTTTTTCCTACGAAACACACTAATGTTCTGAAAAAAGTGGAAAAAAAAAGCGACTTTGTTTTTTTCAAATTAAAAAAGTAGCGGTAATTGATTTTTCGAAATCTAATTTCATAAGTTCTCTTAAACAGTGAGGAACTATTCACTATTTCATTATTTTTCCCAAAATTTCAAAGGAGAAATATGTAAGAGAGATAGACTGGGAGCATTATTGAGCAACATAATAATTTGGAATAGTATAATTATTTGAAAGATCAGAATTGGGAAGGTATGGTGATTCACTCAAAACCCTACATAGTAAAAAATTTACTATTGATTTTACTAATAATTTTTTTTACAATATTTGTTCCTATTTAAATTTAATTAAACTTTGGAGAAAAATAAAAACACTAAACACTAAAAATTTAACTATCGAGCTTACTAATAAAAAAATTACAATGTCTCTTCTTATTTAGATTTAATTAAAATTATGAAAAACGAAACAAATTCAATACTTAGCTTAAATGCTTGTTTCTTCTTCTTTATGTGACTGCAAAATTTTGTTGGAAATAATACTAAGAGGTGGAGAGGGGGGATGAATCAATCTTTTTCATTTCTCTATTTAGATTTATATACGCTACTTCAGTGAAGGGAACTCATGTGTGCACAAAACTGTTCTTAAGGAAACCATCATATATCCAGTGAACTTATGATTCATTTAATTCATCATATTTTGATCTTTAATCAGTGCACCAGTACTTTATCAAACATTACATAGTAACCATGTGCGGTAACAACAGAGTAAACCATCGCACATAAGCAACACACATGAACACCAAGATTTAAGGTGGAAACCCAATGTGGGAGAAAAACCACCTATTGTTGTTGTCTTTATCTTCTTTTAATATAAAGAATAATCTATTTACAATATTTTACTAGTGTAGACTCATACTAGTACGCAAGCACCCACCTGCAGAAGGCTACAACCTTCTTCTCATTCTCCAACTTCTATTGGAAGGGAGCTACAACTTCCTAGCTCTTTTACTAGACTATATGTTTATTAGTACGTAGGCGTCAACCTATAAAAGGCTATAACCTTCACTCATTCTCCAGCTACTACTGGCTGGGAGCTCCAACCCCCTGATCAAATCAACAGCCACTACTATCAAGAAGATTCAACTTCCTCACAGAAGGTTCCAACCCTCAATATCCTCTAGGGACCATGTTTCATTAATTTTCATATTGGACACTACTGGTACATAACGCTACATTATAAAGGCCATGTTTCATCAAATTTTCACACTAGACCCATTAGTAACATTGAAGCTCAAAATCAATCACCAATGTAATACAACCATTAAATACATTTGCATGAACCAATCACTGAAACTGAATCATCAATCTCTGACATAATTGAAACCCAATCATCAATCTTTGAATCAACCATAATTGAATCAATCAATCACTGAACCCTCTGACATAATGAATAAAGCGATCATTGAAATTCTGACATACTGAATCAAACAATCACTGAACCTCTCACACAACTGAATCAACCATTCATTAAAAATTAATCAAGTTCAACCAATCAACTAGAAAAGGTAGATCACTGTAACCAATACACTTTCTTGAACCCAGAATACTACATCAACAGCCAAAACCAACTGTAACCTCAAAAATTATGTGTGAGACTGTATACACTTCTTCAATGAAGCCAACCTACATGTATATGCAACTTGCTTTAGCCCAACTTGCATATACCTCTAAAGTTACTGAATCATAAAACCTTTGAAACACAAACTGTACCAATCAACAACATTCTAAAGATCTACCGCCATTTTACAGAGTTCTAAATAGATAGCAGCAAGGATCGCCCTTCTTAATCAATCAATCAATCAGACACAAAATCTTTATGCATTCAGTTTTACTTTCAGACCTAAGAAGACTTTATTAACAAACAATAATAAAACAGCATCACTAATCTGATAGATCAGTCATCCCTCAAGATCAAGATTTTCTTTCACATACGCTACTTGGAAGACTTGAACCAGCATGTATATGCACCTTCAACAAAACGAACTTGTGTATAGATCTACAAATACTCACTTATAACTTCTCTGTAATTCCAGACTTCGGACATACCCAGATCATCACATATAAAGAATAAACTGTGTGTTACCAATCAAATCTAACTTATCAATTATCAGATCACATAATGATAAGTCATTATGATGCCCATCCATCATTAGATCTCATCCATCATCAAATACTCAGGTGCATACTTAGTTCAGATCAAGAAAAGAATCAGAAACCCATAACATGCATATTTTCTTTCATAAGATATTCATTGCTTGTGCACTTAGCCCTTTAATCTTCTCCTCCTTACATAGTTTTAGCCTTCCTCAATGCCTTGGATGAAAACAACACTTAGAACCCGTCGTATTCTTAGATGGGATCAAATAACATTACTCTGCTCAATATTGTGGGTTAATACCATGGTATTGACCCTTAGTATTCTTTCACCTTAATTTCCTTAATTTTTCATCCCATATGTGCATTTTCTTCTAATAAAGTGTGTGCATATGTATATGCTCTTTTTGCATAGTGAACCCGTGTATACAACTTAACATGCTTGAAAACATTATTTTTCCTCAATTTCTTGATTCTGATATGTAGTGCTTTGTTCCATCATCTTATTCTTTTGTACCATTACTTTTTTGCCTCTGAATAGACTTGTTATAATGTGATTTTCCATTGTACATCACTTCTGAACTAATTTCTATGAATTTCCCTACATTTTGTCACATCCTGTTGATACTTTTATAAATTATTTCATTAATCAAATATTAAGGACAACACACACTAACAATCTCCATGTATCAAACTTTGGACCATTATTCTCTTCCATCATTATGTTACCTTTGACATGTAGATCCATCTCTATTCCATCATTATGTCACCTCTGATATGTCCTATAGATTCATCTCTATTCCAGCATTCTGTCACCTTTGTTATGTCCTATAGATTCATCTAGTTGTCATATACTTGTTCTGCTACAAGTGGGTTTCCATCAAGTATAATGCATGCATCATAATTCCAACAATACCCCCCTGGACTTGATATAAACCATGTTGGTGTTGATTACTGCAAGTTGTAGAAACTGTTAGAGACAACTAGCAACACCCAAATACTCTCCCCCTTTGACATCAAGGGTAAAGGGCAGACCAAGACATTCTCCCTCTTTGATAACAAGGGAAAAGGGCTGACTAAAGTGAAGACTTTCATATCTGGATAGCTGAATATGAACATTGATCATGCTCCCCTAGGCACATGTTGAATTATTTGATTTAAACAAACCCCTGTGTACATGGTGAGATGTAGTAAACCGTTCATGCTCCCCTTGAGCACATGCAGAGTCTGCAAAAATATTTTCCAAAAGAATAACATGACTCTATAACTCAACTATGTGAGTATGACCTTACTACCACCAATGACGCATACATACATCAATCACCCAACCAAGTGGGGATATACCAAATATTTATACATGACTAAAATATAGTAATTATTACATCATCCTTCACATGTATTGTGGGGGTAAAAATTACATCATATAACCAAAAAGGACTCATTAAGAGACTATGACAGAGGGATACATCGTGGGTCTTTACCTGACCTTTATAGCAAATATATACATGACATTTGTAACAAAGACTAAAAATCTAAACAAGACCATGATAGTCATAAAAAACTATCATACACCATATATGATTTGCACGATAAGCATATGTGAGTAGCATCCAAACCAACAACATGTATATGTCCATCATTAGTTCCCATGATATCACAATGTAAATATCATCAACATGTGACCAGGTATGTCGCATATAGATATCAGCTCATCCTCTTGATCTAATCAAGATCAACTTGCTATGTTTCCTTAGTAGAAAGAGGCTTATCATAACCTATCATCATAAAGTAAGAAGTCATCATCATTATGTGGCTAAGTAAGCTATGTCTCTGAATATCCATGTCTTCAAATAGTTATGTCTTCATGAGATCTGCAATAATACCATTCTATTGGCCAACCAAAAATATTTATCAATATGAAACTTAAGTAATCATCCAGGTATCCAGCATAATGTATATCCATCATGAGATAACAATATGTATATAGAAAACCATGATCTCATAGTCATTTGTCAAGCTTTCTTGATATCATCAACATCATCGATCCTCAACCATGTGAAAGCCAAGAACTATAGGAATCTTTCATCATAACTACACCATATGAACTTTATGTATCTTTGAAGGCATGATGACTGTAGCATAAAAGAAATGAGTGACTCATCATCAAATAATGAAGTTGTGTACTCAAGATTTGTACTTCTCCTAGTCCTTGTGAAGATCACCATGTAAGAAACATATCATATGTACTATATGCATCATCAAAAAGGTTATCCACAATCATCCATAAATCTAATCTAAGTAACAACTATGTGTCTTAACCAATATAAGTATCATCTGAGATTTCATCATAGGAAACTCATGACTGCAGCATAGCATGATGTATCATTTAAACACTTCAACGACATAAGTACCATTACCATTGATAAGAATCATTAGGTACCAAAAACTTCTAAACATAATGCCAGCAATGCATTATTAGAAGCATAGCATATTCTCCCCCTGAACCTGTTCCATCTGTGCACTCTGAAATCTAATCATTGCATATACGAGTAATAATTATCAAGGCATCATCATTAATCAGATATACATTAAGTCATCAACAACTTATGAGTATGAAATGCACTTCTAAATAACATCCACAGACTGTGGTCATCAATCATCAAGGCAGAATAGATAATTGATAATTTTCTAAACCATATCATATCATTTTTCTGAGCCTGTCCCACTGCTTCTTCATCAAACCAATATATACACGATTTTAGAGCTTTGAACTCGCCTATATACATGATTTGTCTTCATGATAACCCTGTATGATAATTAGAACACTGAAATTTCATACTTTCAATTCCTCTTGAGCCTATTCCTCATGTATACTGAGCTATGATATATATTTCTGGTTATATTTCCTTCTTCTTCCATATCTTGGAGTGTGATTATGTTTGCTCGTTTTGGTATGTTGGCCGAGATTTGCTCCTGCATTCTTTTGCTAGATGTCCAAACTTGTTACAAGCATAACATCTTATATGTTTCAGATTTCCTCTATAACAATTAATCATTTTGTGACCGAAAATCTTGCAAGAAAAACAATATCCCTTAAAGAATTTGGAATTTGGTGATCTTTCTTTGTGACTAGTATTAGCTTGAGCCATTCCACTTTTACATCTGGCTACAACATGTCGAAAATAATCACATATAAAACATTGAACAGAAGAAAGAATCGATTAAAACTTCTATAGTTAGGAGTAAATGATTTTCTTTGAAGACTTCCTTTCCTTGGTTGTTAATGGGGTTGACCTCTTATCTCCTTATTGAGCATTTCAAATATTGTACTAGAGTTCCTTGCTTCAGTTTGTGAGCTAGATTCACCTTTAATAGTTTCATGAAAATGAAGACCAGATTTAATGAAAGTAGACCTTTGACTACTAAGAATATCATCCAAAATGATAGTAATATCTTGAAATCATAAAAGTCTATGATTTTCTTCTAATTTACCTTTTAGGATATTTACCTCAACCTAATATTGTTCTTCATTTGTAAGATACTACTTCTTCATGATTTATTCATATTTTCTTCCTTCTTACACTTGTTTCCTTAATTTGAAAACTTCATTTTCAAGATACTACTTCTTCATGATTTATTCATCTTTTCTTCCTTGTTACACTTGTTTCCTTAATTTGAAAACTTCATTTTCTTGTTCTTCAAATGCTTGGAGTAGTTCTTCATTCCGCTTATTTGAATTTTTGAGATCTTCTTTAAGAGAAATGACCATAGCTTCAAGAACTTCATAGTAGTTGGTTCTTTCTATAAGTTCCTTGATTATTGTGTCACTTTCATTCACTTCATTTCTCAATGATGTCACTTCATCTTGTAGAGTTTGACTTTGATATTCATTTTCTATGTATTGCTTCTTTATTTTGTTTCCTTCCTCCAATTGGGTTTTAACTTGGTAACTTCTTCTTTGTAGGCACATTCCCTTTTATTAATTAGATTTTTTTTATCTCTAATTGTGTATGTGAGATTTTTAAATTTTGCCTCTATTTGATTTCTTTCTCTTTTACCCATAATAGAAAATTCAGTTGTTTCATTGTCACATTCTTTATCTTCAAATGAACAAAGAAATGTATCACCAGAGGATAATAAATTCATACATGATAATTTTTTTTCTTGTTCATCTTCATTCTGAGGTGATTCTGAATATAAAGAGTTACTTTCACATAGTGGCCAATCGCCTCTCCCACTATCATAGTTCCTTTGAGATGTCTTCTTATTTTGAGGTGCTTTCTTCTTTTGCTTCTTTCCCATTATTACTATGGATATCAACAATCTCTGAATCAACCATAATTGAATCAATCAATCACTGAATCCTTTAACATACTGAATCAAACAATCATTGAACCTCTGACATACTGAATCAAACAATCACTAAACCTTTGACGCAAATGAATCAACCATTTATTCCAACATTATTAAATTCAACCAATCAAATGGACCTTAGAGATCACTCTAACCAGTACATAGATTTGATCCCAGAACACTCCATCAACAGCTAGAACCAACTGTAACCACAAAAATCATGTGCCAGACTATATACGGTTCTTCAATGAAGCCAGCCTACTTTTATACGCAACTTCCTTTAGCCCAACCTATGTATACCTATAAAGATACTGAATCATAAAACCTCTGAACCACAAACTGTACCAATCAGTCACATTCTGAAGATCTACTGTAAATTTACAGAGTTCTAAATAGATAGCAACAAGAATCACCCTTCTTACTCAATCAATTAATCAATTAGACACAAACTCTTCATGCATTCAAATTTACTTTCAGATCTAAGAATATTTCATTGACAAACAATAGTAAAACAACAACACTGATATGATAGATCAATCATCCTTGAACAACAAGATTTTATTTTTCATACGCTACTTGGAAGACCGAACCAGCGTGTATATGCACCTTCACCAAAGCGAACGAACGTATAGATCTGCAAATACTTACTTATAACTTCACTACAATTCTAGACTTCAGACATACCCAAATAATCACATATAAAGGATAAAACATGTGTTAGCAATCAGATCTAGCCTATCTATTATCGAATCACATAACGATAAGTCATTATGATCATGATCCATCATTAGATCTCATCCATCATCAAATAATCAAGTGCATACTCAGTTTAGATCAAGCAAATCATCAGAAACCCATAAGATGCATATTTGCTTTTCATAAGGTATTCATTACTTGTGCACTTAGACCTTTGACCTTCTCCTCCTTATATAGTTTTAGCCTTTCTCAATACCTTGGATCAAAAGAACATTTAGAAACTATGGTATTCTTAGATGGGATTAAATAATCGTTACTCTGCTCAATATTGTGGCCTAATACTATGGTATTGACCCTTAGTATTCTTTCACTTTGTTTCTTAATTCTTTATTTTATAAACGCAATTTATTCTATGAAAGTGCGTGCATATGTATACACTCTTTTTGTACAGTGAACCTATGTGTACACACTCTTTTTGTACAGTGAACCCATGTACACAGCTTAACATACCTGAAAACATTATTTTTCCTCAATTGTTTGATTCTGATCTGTAGTCCTTTGTTCCATCATCTTATTATTTTGTACCATTACTTTGTTACCTATGAATAGACTTGTTATAATGTGATTTGCCATTGTACATCACCTCTAAACTAATTTCTCTGAACTTCTCTGCATTTTGTCACATCTTGTTTATACTTTTATCAATTATTTCATTTATCAAATATCAAGGACAACACACACTAACAATCTCCCTGTATCAAACCTTTGACCATTATTCTCTTCCATCATTTTGTTACCTCTGTCATGTAGATTCATCTATATTCCATCATTCTGTCACCTCTGATCTTTCTTGTAGATTCCTTTAGTTGCCATATACTTGTTCAACTACAAGTGGGTTGCCATCAAGTACAACACATGGATCACAATGCCAACAAATTTCACCTTAGGGTTTAACTCCCTCTATCTCTTCACAGTTAGGGCTTTTCATTTTAGGGATTTTATATTAAATGGATTTGTTTTACTATATATACGGTGTTTAACATGTAAAGGAGGGGGACCACTTATTAAATGATATCCAAACCCCATCGGCCTTGTCTCCTTTTTTTTTAACGACTTATTTTTATCACTGTGCCATGTGTAATATAACACATTGATGCAACTATAACAAATAGCATCGTTAAGTCCAAAAAGCTTGAGTTTAATTTTTTATACTTTCATTTTTTTATTGGGATGGTGGTGATTTTATCACTACATATTGCATTGTAATAGTTTAAAGTTATTTAAAAAATAATAAATTTTGTGGTTAGTGTGTTTATGCACATAAACGCACTGGTTACAAAACATCTTTTTAGCTGAAAATTATGTCATTTATTTATAAAATATGCTTAATATCTTTCATAATGAATGGTACATGTTGTATATCGATAAAAAAATGTTTGATAAATGGTTAAGTACAAAAACTATTGATCGACACAATGATAACACATCCAAAAGAGCACAAAAGTCAAGTTCTTTGTAAATTCTTTACAAAATTAATATGTTTGAACTATATGCAAGTTCAACTAATATGTATTGGTTATAGTGTGTCATACAGAACCACAAAATCAGGAAGCTCGTTAAGATTATTTTTTATCTAAGTGAAGAAGAGCATCAAAACGCGATGGAAAAATTGCATAAGGCTGAATGAGGTGAATGAAAAAATACTCTTCAATATGAATTTCTTTTAATTTTCATTAATAATATACTTAAGAATATTAGATAACATATTTTAAAATATCTATTAATTCACATACGTTTAATGTTCTACAGGGACCAACAACGAAGGAAAAGAATGTCATTCTAAGAAAATAAAAATTATACAACATGTAAATAAGAATGAATTGGTTCTTAGTTCATTTGGAGTGGTGTTGCAGGTTAACAAAAGGGGGAAAAACTTTCACAAAACTATGAAGGGTATAATTGAATGAATGTATAGACCTACTTTCAACGATTCCAAAAACCATGTTATATTTAAACTACATGTAACATTTCTAGAGCAATGATCAATGCGACCTATTAGACTTGTAATAGCAAAAACATGAGACCTGTTAGACTTGTAATAGAAAAAACATACAACAACAAAAGAGTTCAAAATGTAATATTCCTACTTAAAATGTGTTTTTAGAATTATATGTATATATTACAAAACATTCATTTATTAATATCAATTTTGTTATATTTAGTTTTCATATATCAATATAAAAATATATATTACTTTTTCAGGAAGATTATAAAAATCCCAAAGGATCAACAAGTTGATATCTGAAACATGCGAGTAGCAATGTCCAAAAAATGTACAGTGACGTGGTCAAGGAAATGGACATAATTGCATCACAAGGAGAGTAATCTCAACAATAACCTTTTTCAAATGTATGTAATCGTTCAATTTTTCTATTAGGTAGTTATAAACAAATAATTTAACATTAAATATTAATTTTCAAGTATTTCCATACAAAAAAAGACAAATGGAATCGATTAGCACATAAAACATGACGACGAGGAAGAAAATGGTTGTAGTTTGTGAGTTATTGTTAATATTTCCTTATAACAACTTAAGATTTCATTTTTATATATTTTAAGTTATTTTACAACAACCATCCTTGAATGTCTTCAAATAGGTGATAACATACAAGGAATGGTCATCAGAAGAATTGATTGGCATTAAGTTGAATATGGGTTGTGAGTATATGTTGGCATATTAAAAATTAATTGCGAAATTTGTAAGTATCTATGTTGTTTTACTTCTCTGAGTTTATAATTAATAGAATAAAAAAAATCATTTATATTAAATCTATGATTTATTATAGGGTATAAAGATTGACATTAGGTTGAATATGGGTTGTGGAGTATATGTTGGCATATTAAAAATTAATTGTAGAATTTATGAGTATCTATGTTATTTTAGTTCTTTAAGTTTATAACTAATAGAATAAATAAATCATTTATATTAAATTTATGATTTATTATGGGTTGTAAAACTTGTAAGAAACAAAGTATGGAACTACACCAACAAAATAGTTGTTGAAAGAAAGCATGAGATCTAGTTTTGAAAGAGAGTGTATAATTCAATATTCAACTATTGGTATGGTGCATTTCTCTTCCATTTACATTGATGTATATTATTTATTTCAATTTCATTATTCTCACAAATGTAGACACTTATTTTTATGTTTGTAGATTAAATTTGATGAAATCAATAAAACATTCCTCAAAATAACCTAAAACATGGAAGTCTAAATAACCTAAAACATGGAAGTAGCTCACGCACTAACAACGGTTCCAATGAATACTCATGATCTATTTGGATATTAATACAAGATGTTTTATTTTTTGTAATAATTGTTTGTAAAAAACAAACATTTTGTTTAATGTAATGGAAATAGTGTCCTAATTGAAAGACAAGGGGTTACCAATAATTATCCCATTTTGTATGACAAAGAGCCCTTTATTCATATATAGTAAAACACATTTTAATTTATTCTATTATGTTGTCCAATGTCGCTATGAAATGTTACACCACTAATTAAATATATGAATGTTTAGATATTATAATGAGAAGATGTGAAATCTAATAATATAACAAATTAATCCAAACTTCATATACAAATGCACTAATCAAAATTTAATTTATATGAATATTGTTATAAAATATATGTGAATTTTTGGATGACTAAGGGATTTAAAAAATCACAATAATTTCATTGTCATGGGTTGAAGTTTCAAAAAGAGAGAATAGATACCAAGACATCTTATATTAATGTGTACTTCTCTCAATACTAGATTTTCAACAATGATATTTATAATAATAAAAAATGGTATCCCAATGTTTTCATACATACAAAAGCCCAGTATGTTTGTAAAATATATGTGCCGGAAAAATATGCATTTCATACACCAATGTAATTCACCTTTAATGCAAAGGTGCATTGTTACCCTTTAACGTACCGATGTGTTAGATTCCATAAAACCATTGATCAACTTGGGTGTTGTTTATACAACTAATCACCACAAGTGCATAGTTATGCATAGCTACGTGATACATTGGAGAAGATAAAAGAATCGAGGTTGCAATATTTTTTGGTTGCCTTGTTGCTTTCGTGAAAAAGTATTGGTTGAGGCGTTTTTAGAATACATAATCACCGATGTTCTTTGAATTCAACACCCTAAGGCATGGTATTATAGGTTGTACAAGTCATTGCCTTTTTATTATTAAAGCAACGGCACTTTTATAAATTCAACACACTGGTGTTTGTTTCTAATCTCTATGCTTTTATTTAAATTTGCAACCTAGCTTCTTTTATATTGGTAGCACACCACTGCGTTTTATCCAATAAGCACACTTCTAAGAAATCATCGGTTAAAACTTTTATGAAGTTATGTTATAAGCTCACGTAAAAAATCCACAACCACAAATGAATGTTGTAGTTGAAGGATTTTTTTTAATAACTTTATAATACTAAAAAACTGTGTTATATTTTCTGCTAGAAGTTATTTTCTTTGTAGTGTGTATTTATAGTTAGTCTAGTTGGTCTAGTTCAATTTAGTGAGTTCTACACTAAATAGCTTTATTTCTAATTTTATATTTATTCTTGTTTGCTTTATGCTTCTATAATATGATGCAGGAGCATCAAGGCCATTTTTCATTTCTAAATATGTGATAAAAAGAGGGTGTGACAATTTTTAATATTTTGTAAATTAAATTGTTATTTTTAGTAAAATAGGATATAATTATGAAAAGTGAGCATTATGTAAATATTCTTTTTCTAAATAAAAAGATACGAGAGAAATAGTTTAGGAGCTAAATTTGGGATAGGATTTCTATGTATGGGATTAGTTTAGAAAATAAGGGGATGAGAGATTTTTCTAAATATCAATTTAGAAATCAGTTTCATTCATTATGGGTAAAAGAGGATCCTTAGGATTCAAGAGTGATTTTAGGATTTTATTGAGAAGTTGAATGGATTGAACTTAGATTAGATCATTCTAAATTTTATAAATTATCAAGCCTAGAAGGCATTTTGATGGGTGAGAAAGTGTGAGATTGAGAATAAGCTTGAACAGTCAGCAAGTTGTAATGGCCACTACTATTGAATATCTGGCCAACAAAAGTTTGTAAGTAATTGTTTTATTTTCAATATATATATATTATATATATATATATATTGGTTGATTGTAAAAGTTGTATGTGTATAAATTGAGGTATCAATTATTAAAGAGATTCACTAAATTTGTAAGATCGATTTATAGTCAATAGCTGGAAGGATTGATGTTAATATCACAATTGCTAAATCCATGTGAGAGCTTATTTTTATTTTTGGTGAGTGAATGGTTGTTTATATGGATCTGTAATGAAAGGAAGAGAGCGCGAGTGAAACTGTGAGCTTCATAATAAACAACGAAGGCTCGAGTTAACTTCTGCAAAAGCGTTGGAGGCGGTGGTATGGTCGATTGACACTTTGAACAAATCGATGTGTTTGAATGAGCGTTGCACAAATTGTGGATTTAAATTCCTGTTTGGGTTGTTCCCATTTGAAATCGAGTCTACGAGTCTATGAGTGTCTTGAACTCTGTCATTAGAATGTGCGAGAATGAATGCATAGTTTGAAGTGTTAAATTGGATGTTGTTTATGTTAATTGATGATGGCTCCAGTGTAAATTGTTGGCCTAATTTACATAGCACAATTTTAAAATCGATCTGCTAGGGTATGGAACCAGAAATTAATGAATGGGTTAACCGTGAACTTAACTTATTGTTGGAATGTTAATTAACACAGAATTCATATTCCTGTCGGAAGAATGGTTGTCACTTCAGAATTATTTTGCAGAATAGCCAGCATTGTTAAATCCAAGACTGCATTTATATATGTTTGAATGTTTCCTAGTTGCCGGGGGAATCGTTTGGATAGCACTGCAATGAAGTCGATTGAATGTTTTAATAAAGGACTCAGGTTATTGCAGAAGGCTGAATAGCAGTGGGTAGAGAGAGTCTGGAAATGTGCATACATTGAATATGATGTGATTTTGAAAGGGCAAGGGAGCATAATATTGGAATTTAGGAGGTAAGGGTTGGTTGTGTATTTTCTTAACTAGTTCATATGTTAAGGCCAGAATCAATGGTTAAGATGTCGGCACATCAAAATTGGGTTTTTATACTTTCCAAGTAATGAATTGAGTGCATTCAAGTGAGGATAAATTCCAAGTTTTTGGGTTATGAGAGTATGGTTTGTATTTGGAAATGACTGTGTGAATTTGGGAGGAAATGAAAGGTAAGCTTCCGCATATTAATTTAGATTACAAATGGTCTAAATTGCCGAATATTGGGGTGTTAAAGTGGGAAAAGTTGTGTTAAATTGGGAAAAGTTGAAACGCATATTTAAATGCATGTAAACTAAGATTCTGGGTTTTGCAAGGCCCATCCTTGCATCATAATCTTTGTCATGTTATTATTAGAGCTTGAAGTTGAATAGGATTCGCTGAGAGTAGAATTTGAAAGCACAAAGAATAACAGCTCGAGAAAGAGATTAAACAAGCGAGTCGTTGCCAAGAAAGCCAAAATCCATGGACCAAAAAGACCCCAAGCGCTAACTCGCTGCTCAGATTGCTAAGATTGCCAAATCAAAGTGATAATAAAGAAATATTCATGAGGAGAAACTGTATGTGACTAACCACCCCAGTACTAGTTAGCAACCACGTTATATGGTGGACACTTGAAGCACTATTGATTTCGTGAACACTAATGTAGCGTCTCTATATGGAAAGGTGCATTAACCGTAAATTAAATTAAAAAATGCCGCGAAAATTCCACAGCTAAGGTATTTACGCATGTATTTAGCAAAAAACGTTTGAAAAAGTTTGCAATAAAGGCATTTACGCATTTGTTAAGCCACAAATTTATTTTAAAAAGTTCGCAACAAAGCTATTTCAGCATATGTTAATTTTTTTTAATGGGTTAAATTTTGAATACGTTGGAAGAACACAGGGCGATGGTGTTGTTTTAAAAGAGTTCATGTAAATTTTAAAAGGGCTTCCTTGATAGTTATTTACAAAACAGATAAAGATGTCTTAAAAACAAGACATTCAAATTTGTCTTTTTAAGTCTATTTAAAAAGGGCAATTTTTCTGGAATTTAAATAAAATATTTTTTTTTAAGTTTTCCATACATGGATAAAAAGATTGCTTTTAGTGGAATCCAAAGAAGCATGTGGTTTGAAAAGTAATAGTGTTATTGTTGGGAGAGTCAAAGTTGATAGCGGAGTTTGTTTAGTTTGTAATTTGACCTGATTATTTTATAGAAGTTGTCAGTGGAGAAGTCTTTATGTATGTGGCTCCTGTGGATTTGTCATGTTTAACAAATGGGGAAAACCAAGAGGCCAAGAAAGCCAAAATAACAACAAAATCTATTTGAAATCTCTTTGAAAGAATTAGAAGCCAAAAGATAAAAAAATGTCTTCGTATTAAAATGCATAAAGGAAAGTGTAGATAACAATATTCCTCCTCTCATTACAAATGCAAAGACAACAAAGGACATTTGGGATATCCTTGAGAGGATTTTCTGTGTAAGGGGGAGTAATCAAGTTGAATATGAAAAGGAAGGTTGATTTGAAGTAGAAAATCTACAAAAAGATGAAGAATTTGGTGAATCCCACTTAAAAGTGGATCACAATGATGATGGTATGTTATGGGTTGCACATAAAGACATATAGATGGTCATAAAACCTATTGTGCTCAACCACAAGTGGATGATGATTTAGTGAATCCAACAATAGATTTTGCTAAAGATAGTAAAGTTTCCATTGAAGCAATTAAAATGATATGGTGGATCCAACAATTAAAAATTGTTGATGTTAACTTTGATGAAGAAAAATTAAATAGTGATCACTAGTTGCATATGATATAACAAAAACATTTCATTGGTATGTTGTTATTTTGTGAAAAAATCTCACTTGTGTTTGGAAGTCAAGTGGAAAACAATATGTTTGTAGCAACAAAGGTTGGTAAAGAAGTGGAAGATAAAGATTATGATGCAACACCAAAGGTAGAGAAGGAAGACAAGTAGAGAAGGTTATCATTGCAAATCAAGAAGATCATAATCCATATGGTTTGGCATATAAAATGAACATTGATTTTGAGTCTGCAGATGTTAACAACAATAAGGAAGGAACAAGAAAAGAATTAATGTGTCTTGAAGCATGGCTTTGAAACAATATGTTTTGATGAAGTCTGCATAGAAGTTGCAGCAATAAATGTTGAAAACAGTCTAGAAGATGTAAAAAACCTAAAAGAAAATTCATGTATTGGAGCCTTGAAGTGAGAAATTTTTTTATGAACATATCTTGCGACAAATTGATGATCAAAAAACTAATGATGAAGAGTAATCTATAGAAGATAATATGTAGCAGTAACCCACATCCAAGCAAATTTTTGAATTAGAGAATGTGGATAGACAACCTCAAATAATTTTCTATATTAAAACAATAGAAAAAATGCAGAAACTGAAATTCGGAACTTACAGCGAAAAAATTAAAATTAAAACAATTCAAAAGATTTAAAATTTTGAAAAAAAAAATAAAAATAAAAAAAAAAAATAAAATAAAAATCCAACCAAAAAGTCAATGTCAAAAATTTTGAGTCTTTGTATAACTACTTGATGCTCAAACCAACATGCATCTTAATTTAATTTTTTGTAATTGTAAATAAAAGACCATATTGAAAAAATTAATTCAACCTGCATGTATTTGTCTTAACCGTTAATTCACGTGCCTTCATAGTTAGTCTAGTTCATTTCAATTACTTGAGTTCTAGTCAAGTTCTACTACATTTTTAATTTTTAACTTATTGAACTTGACATTTTTAATTTTTAACTTATTCTTATTTATGTCTTCTGTCTTTGCAATCTTTATCAATACCGATAATAAAAATAGAGTACTACAGCGTTGAGGGGCAGATCAACTAGTGATGAGTGTGTAAATAAAGTATGAATCCCACCAAATTTCAGCCAAAATGCACTAGAGATAACTTCTAACATTTAGACTACGTCAACTGGAAATCCCACCTCCGCCGAGAACATTACGATCTCTCTTACTTTAGGGTGTAATCTTATGAGGGGTAGTAGAGCACGGAACCGGTTAGCTCATACTGTAGTCAATTTACTAGTGATTGTACAAAGAGTGGAAACTCAGACAGACAGCTGTAGCAATTAGACTTTTTTGGTTTTTATACCTTTGATATATTTTTGGGAGTTTGTAATAAGGATAAATTTAGTATATTGTTGGTTTTTTTACTTTGGGATATTTTTGGAATTTGTAAGAGGTATAAATTTAGTTTTAAATTGAAATATTAAGAGGGCCGATTTTAAAAATAATTTAAAATTAAACAAATAAGTAAATTGTTTCAATCATCTTCAAATTTTTTGAAATATTTCTTTCTGTTTTATCAGTTAAACAGAACTAGCTACCTTATTATTTCTCAATCTACTAAATAAAATAAATTTTTATATTCCATCTTTTTATCAATATTCTGTATATCAAAATAATAATTCAAATTTAGAATAAACATATTTTTTCCTCAATATTTTATTCAAACACTACTTAAAAAATTAAATTGCGATGATTCAAAACTCCAACTAATTGTAATTATCCAAATTGTAACTTTTCAAGGGATTGTTTACTATGGCTATCCTTATCTTAAATATTGATATTACTTTTATTCATCAATTTTCAAAATATATTTTCGGAAGTTATTTAGTCGACCGCTTTTCCATCTGAAGGTACGAGATATAGAAATATCATAGCTCTTGTTTTGAGATGTGCAGAATGTATTTGCTCTTGCGGTCGGTTGCAGAGAAGACCTCAGACAATGATAAAAGTGTTTGAAGAGTTGTCATGAAAATTTTGGAAATTTAAGTTATATTTAGAAAAAAATTGTTAAAATTTTTTGTAAATTTAAATTATAGTTATTAAATTTCAAAATTTAAAATATGAGATATCTTTGACGTTGTTAACATTCAAATACTACCTCTATAACTTATTTTGAAATTATTTTTCGCTAAATTCAAACCAGCTATTCCAACAATTCCTCCTCTCCTTAAACGACTCCGTCGCCAACTATCCTGGCCTGATAGTCTATCCTGGCCTGATAGTCTTGGCCTCTCCGAGAGACTTCTGTTTTTTAAATATTTATCTCTCTTTGGCCCACATAAAGTGTTTGCTACATACCATATTTACAACAAGATCAGTAGAAGCCCATTTGACGATCAATCATTTGTCTGCGAAATATAGTTAAAACTTTTATAAAATCCTTAAAATAATTTATGGAAATTGTGAGCTGATCGGATTGGTGTGAAAACCATCAAATATCAAATTTAATAATTGCGTCTATTTTGAAATTTCAATTCTGAGTATCACGTACTAAGACCAGCGATAACTGTACAGAAAAAAGTTCAATTTGTTTTGAAATGTATAGAGTTGCAATTTGTTGTTAAAGCTTTTTTAAAAGTATAATTTTTTTTTGGTTTAAAATGTTTTTTTCAATTTTAATATTTGGAAAAAAAAAATATTTAAATTTTTTGAATTCAATAATTAAAATTTTATCTTTTCTTAGAAAAAAATACAACATAACCAAACTCATATTAATATATTTTATAAGTTTGCTTTACTGATGATGTAGTGCATTACATTTCATAGGAGAGGACAAAATATATTTCAAGCAGTTAATTCCATACATTTTGTAAGTTTGTATACCTAGGTTTGATTTTACTAATGATGTACTGCATTACATTCCATATCAGTCCACGAAAAATTATATATCAAGCCTTTCATTCCATACATTTTATAAGTTTGTATAACTAGGTTTGATTTTACTAATAATTTACTTTCACAAAAAAAAATTATATATCAAATTTTTCATTCTATACATATTATTTTTTTATATATATATAATATATATATATTCCAGAAAAAAAACAACTATTTATATATTAATATAATCCGTTACAAATACACAGTCAGCAAAAAAAACTATAATATCTGTAAATGGTAAGGATCGTCATTAATTGCAAATTAGAGATTTGCAACAGAAAAATATACAGAGTATTCTCAGTGCAAAAACAGAAACTGCGGAGTAGTCAGTGTAGCCCAAAGTGATCAACGTTGACAAAAAAATGGCCAAACACACTTCTCATGAAAACGAAAAAAAAAACCTGAAACATAGAGAAAGGCACTAGAGCGAACAAATCTTATACCAAACATTCAGAGGCGACAATAAAATCCTGTACCAAGCATTTAAAGCAGATCAGTCCAGACTAAAAAACTAAGCCACGATGCGAGAAACCATCTACCCGGAATTTATGCTCCCTGTTTACCTAGGTTTGATTTTACTATTGATTCACTGTATTACATTTCATACGAGAGGACAAAAATTTATATATCAAGCAGTTCATTCCACACCAAATAACTTTCAGAGTTTAAACATCTCGTAGTTTTTCAAATATGTATGTTCCAAGGTTGCTCTTATTCAAGTAAAGAATCAATAAAGCTGCAGATTCACGGCCCTCAGTCCACACGCGATCGATGAGAATGTATTCAGATCTGGACAAGGTTGGAATTTCAAAATAGATTTATTTTTCAGATATTTAAATCGAGACAAGGTTAGAATTTCAAAACAGGGAGTCCAGACGCGATTGATTGAAAATGCACTGACAGAAATATCCAGGGTGAACAGCGAAAAACTATAAGTGTGAAACTAATTATTAATTCCAAGTTAGTGGGCAATTTCGTAGCATGAGCATGCATTATAGTGGGAATAAACAAATCTTTAAAGGACAGTCCGACATAATAATATTCCAACGTAGTCCTTTGCGTACTATGCATCCTGCCAAAGCTAAATACGTACACTAAATCTTAGGAGTTGATGGAAGAAAAAGATGAAATCTGTATATTGACTAAGAAAATTAAGTCAGATTTTAATGTAACAAGAAGGGCTGCGGGGCAGCTAGTCCCTGCCGCAGCCCGCAGCGTATCTGCCCGTAAAAGCATGAGCGAAACGTGGCGGTTGCTGCCTCCTCCGTCGGGACGCCTGTTCGAATTGTCGTAGATCTGGAAGTCTTTTGTGAACAACATGCATTGAAGCTGTTATACAGTGGTATATGATGCGGCAAAACCACTGTGAGTTGCTTTTATTTATTTTGTGCCGTAAGTACAGTGATATTGGAGAAGCAAATCCACTGTTACATGCATTGAAGCTGTTATACAGTGGTACATGATGCGGCAAACCCACTGTGAGTTGCTTTTATTTTGTGCCGTAAGTACAGTGATATTGGAGAAGCAAATCCACTGTTAGAAGAAGACTGAGCTGTGGAGCTGGTTCTGCAAGTGAATCTGGAGCAGTGGAAGATCGTGAATCTGGAGCAGTGGAAGATCTTTGGCCACTAGTATATCCAGACGGAATCTTCTCACTTTGCCGTGGCCTCTACACAGACTAACAGGATATAATGCCTAAATTTGGTATTCTCACCATTTGTTCGTTGTCGTCTACATACTGCTCATTATTCACTCGATATTTCTCTTCCTTGCGCACGATTGGATCCAGAAATGGGTACTGAATTCTAAATTTCTGTCAGGTTTCTTTAAATTTCATAATCTTGATGCTTCCCGATTCTCAATGACGAACATTATTTTAATTTGTTGCTTACTGAAACCTTATACTGTCGAAAATAAATTTGCAGACGTGGATGTACCTCGCCGTTCCCGTGATCCTCTACGGATGCGAACGAACATTACGTGCTTTAAGAGCAAGCCGATACAGAGTAAAGGTATTGAAGGTATGAAGACAGCTTTAAGCTTTCGCAAGTTATTTCCCTTTCCATCATGAATTACAAGCTCTGACTGGTTCATGACGTTGATATTTCAGGCAACGACTTATCCTGGCAATGTGCTTGCCCTTCACATGACTAAGCCACGGGGATTCCATTACAAAAGTGGAATGTACATTTACATTCAATGTCCAGAAATTTCTCCATTCGAATGGTAAACAAATAGCATTATTATCTGGAAAATATCGTTGTGGTGACAACTTTGATTCTTAAATATCTCCGGCCAGATGTTGAATTCGAGCTTTAAATTCTGATAAACGTGGCTCTTAACAGTTTAATTCTTCGGCAGGCATCCGTTTTCTTTGACATCTTCGCCGGGAGATGAATATCTGAGCGTGCATATTAGAAATTTGGGAGATTGGAGTCACGACATAGGGAGCTTATTCCAGAAGGCAAGCTCAATAGTGTACAGCATTTGAAATTTGTTACCTAGAGATTCGTTTGCGTTTGCAAATTGATTTCTGATGCTGTGAACTACATGTGATTATTTTTATTTTCTGATGTAAATCTCCGCCTTCTATAGATTTTTATATGAATGTTGCATTCATGTATTATTGACCACCGGATCCAGAAGGGCGCGACAAATCTATATGAATGTTGCATTCATGTATTATTGACCACCGGATCCAGAAGGGCGCGACTCCATGCAAGAAAGGGTCATCTTGCTACTCCACGCTCCGATGACACCTGGCAAAGCCACAACCCTCAAAGCACGACACTTGGTCAATATGCATTCAAATGCCCATGCAGGCTGCCAGAACGCTTAGTCGCCGTTCCCGTGATCCTCTACGGATGCAAACGAACATTACGTGCTTAAAGAGCAAGCCGATACAGAGTAAAGGTATTGAAGGTATGAAGACAGCTTTAAGCTTTCGCAAGTTATTTCCCTTTCCATCATGAATTACAAGCTCTGACTGGTTCATGACGTTGATATTTCAGGCAACGACTTATCCTGGCAATGTGCTTGCCCTTCACATGACTAAGCCACGGGGATTCCATTACAAAAGTGGAATGTACATTTACATTCAATGTCCAGAAATTTCTCCATTCGAATGGTAAACAAATAGCATTATTATCTGGAAAATATCGTTGTGGTGACAACTTTGATTCTTAAATATCTCCGGCCAGATGTTGAATTCGAGCTTTAAATTCTGATAAACGTGGCTCTTAACAGTTTAATTCTTCGGCAGGCATCCGTTTTCTTTGACATCTTCACCGGGAGATGAATATCTGAGCGTGCATATCAGAAATTTGGGAGATTGGAGTCACGACATAGGGAGCTTATTCCAGAAGGCAAGCTCAATAGTGTACAGCATTTGAAATTTGTTACCTAGAGATTCGTTTGCGTTTGCAAATTGATTTCTGATGGTGTGAACTACATGTGATTATTTTTATTTTCTGATGTAAATCTCCGCTGTCTTCATTCCCACAGCGAAATCAAAGACAGTGGAAATGCCCCCCTGCTTCCACGGCTGCTTCGGCTTTAGCCTTTAAAACAACTAAACATGCACAGCAGCAACAGGTGACAAGCTATCATTCTTTTTGGCACCTTACCATCTTAGAAAAGCCATTCTAATGTAGTGTTGATGCATGAATATCAAAAGAAAGAAACGAAGCTGGTGCATTTTGTTGAACACATTTTTTTGCTCGTTGGTGATTAGAATTTGTGAACCGTGAAATCAATAAATGTGTGAGATTATTGCAGAGAATACCGTCGCAGCAGATGATTTTAGGAGGGAGAGAACACAGTCCAGGACGCTGGAGGCATAGGCGCGATTTTTGTGGACGATTTACAGATATTTGAAGCATATGACAGTGGCACCTTAGCAGCGACTACAGTAAGTACATCTTCTGCAACAGAGATTTAGCGATATATTTTACTAATTAACGCCAAGTTCATTATATTTTAAATGTTCTTTTCTAACCTAAAAATCTTAAGATTTCTCAACCAGAAACTTAGGACATATAATTAACTATCTTGAACCTTGAATCCAGAAATAGCATTAGTCATTATTACGGCAAATACTAAGTCTATCTGTATTAAAATGGCTCGTTATTTTCATTGTTGAAATAATAAAATGGTCGTACATATTTGGTTCAATTAAAAATCTAATGTTTCACTATTCATAAAGAACGCTAAAATTATTGCGATGTACAGCTGCGCAAAAATTTCAGTCCGGAGACTTTGAAGCGAACACAGTCGCACGGCTGAATCCTCAGCCCACAGAAATCTCTTCGGCCCCCAGAAATTCAGAATCATGCAGTTTGAACTATACAGCAAGCTCATTTACCTGGACGCCGATCTCTTACCTGGACGCCGATCTCCTGTGCATTCCTGTGCATTCGCCGCCCAGAAGAGGAAAACTGAGTCGATGCTGTGGGGAGGCCGATCTCCTGTGCATTCGCCGCCAAGACAAGAAATGAAGTTGCGGGGTGATATAAGAAGGAACGGAGGACGCCCATAGGAGCCAGCACCTGCAGACACGTACAGCACTTCATGAAGACACGTACATCAGTTCATGAAGAACAGCTGCCAACAGCTGCGAACCATCAAACAAAATACCTCATAAGCGATACATTTTCTTAACATTAAATGTTTATGGATTAATGCTAATGCTAACATAGCATTACTTGATCAACCGTTCGAATTGCTTTAATTAGGCCATTGTTTCCAGTTTTTTCCTAACTTTTGAGCCTCCAAACCTCATTTGGAGGCCAAATAAGATGAAAATGACTCTGATTGGTTAAAAGGTAAAGAAAATATAAAATATTGTATGTCATGCGAAGAAACTTTGGTCTAAGTTCAAATAAATTCTTGGTTTTCGTGTCAGACTAATAGCCACCGACAAAAACTGATTACTATAGTCCCTGCCAGCCCGGAGGGCAGGGACTAATAATAATAATTTAAGTTTACTGTATTTTCTTTCTTTAAGTAGGTTAAACTTGGAGGCTAGGTTGTTTAATGTATGGAAGGATGGGATATCTATGGGATATCTATTATTATGATTGTGAGGTCATTTGAATAGTTCTTCTAAATTTCTAAAACGTGCTTTCTATTTCAGATTTGTTTTTATGAAGGATGGGATCTTTATTATTGTGATTGTGAGGTTTTCTGAATAGTTTTTTTAATATTTTAAAATGTGTTTTTCATTTGAGTTTTGAATTAGAAATGGATAGATAATAAGTTTATAGTTTGTAAAAAGAAATACATATGGTGTAAGATTAATTATATATATAATGGTATTGTTGTTTTAGTTAGTTGAAAAGAATGATTGTTATCTTTTTTTTCATTTAAAAGAAATTATATTTTCATTTTTAATTATTATTAAGATGTACTATGCTATTGCGAAAAATAATTTAACCTAAAAAGATTTAATCAAATTAATGAGAGCAATAACAAAGAGGTGTAATTTATTCAGTTTTAATAAGGAATTAATACATAGCATTTAAATAATAATAATATAAAGAAATGATTTAGATGACAAATAAAATATTTCAATATGTAAAGATAAATAATATTGATGTGGTTTGTAATTCAAGAAATTTGATAACTTTTTCCCCTTAAATCTATATTGATGTGGTTTGCAGCTCAAGAAATTTGATACTCCACTTTTAAATCTATATGAGTATTAGCATTGATTATATATATTATTATGATATACAATGAAAAATGTTTCTTGGATTCAATGTTTGGGCAGAATTCTTGAAAACCAAACTGCAAGAAAAACTTCAGGGAAACATGCAAGACAGGGTTTGAAGCAGGGTATCAGTGTTGGGCACCATGGAGGGGCGAGAAGGGGGGAGTTACACTCCCTCCTACAATCATGCAGTCTCAAACCACTTCAAGAATGCGATGGAAGGAGAAACCGGGAGTATAGACAATGAAAAACAGGAAAACAGTGGGTCACAAAGGAAGGAAAAAACTCAGGGGGAAGATAAAGAGGAGAAGAGCATAGGAGGAGGCAGTCAGAAAACTAATCACAAGAATCTAACAGTACCATGTAAACCTAGGTCAACCATCACACCTTGAGTGGTGTTAAGTGATCCAACGGTACAGGCGCATAGGGATCACATGGTGACTTATGTCATAATATGCAAATTTATGGAGTTATGGACAACCGAGAAGGCTTTGTATGCATGGATAAAGAAACATTGAAAACCTAAGGGAGAAATAAATCCGCACCTTGGATCCAAGGGTTTCTTTATAGTAGTGCTCCCAAACTTAGAGGATAAAGATAGAGTGTTCGAAGGAGGGCCATACTTCTATGCTGCTGCACGCCTCTATATGCTGCCATGGGTGATGAATTTAGTCCCAGAACGAGAGACATTCACATCTATTCTGTTATGGATAAGACTCTAATCCCTACCTTTAGAGTATTGGCTGCCATAATCCATAAAATCCATAGGCAATAAACTAGGGTATTTCTTAAAAATATCAGATTCCAGACTGCGCGGAAAATACACCTCCTTTGACAGAATGTGTAGAAAATACACCTCCTTTGACTAAATATGTGTAGAAATACACCTTTCTCGAGCTTTGTCGAATGAAATCATTCTAGAAGTATATGATGAAGAATGGGTGCACGCAATGGATTACGAGCATGTCCCTTTCAAATATCGCAAATGCCATGAACATGGGCATCTCCTCATAGACTGTGCTTTAAACAAAATGGAGAGCAGTATTAAAGCCACGTCAGGGAAAGATACTGAAGGTTTTACCAAAGTGGGAGACAGAGGGAAAGGAGGGAGAAAGGACCAGAAGAAAAGCAACGAGAAAAAGCAGCCTAGTTAGAATAGATTCAAGATATTAGAAGAAGAAGATGGGAACAATGGAGCGAACCACGTACTGGAGGATAATCATACAGAGAAGGAAAATGATGACAACATGGAGGATAGACATGAAAAAAACCAACAAAAGGAGGATCTGCCAAGCACTATGGAACTTGATAGGGACCATGAGATGACCCCAAACAAAGTGGGAATGGAGGATCATGAGCTAGAGGAAATTCTTGAAAGGGAGCATCTCGATCTAGAAATGTTCCTCGAGCAAGGAACTGCCAAAGGGGTGGATTCACTACCTCAAGAGGAGTTTAATAAAGTACAACAACTCTTCCTATGGAGATCTTAGGAAAAGGGTTATGGGGTCAAAAGAAACCATGGTAGTCAGGAAAACGAAGGGGTAAAAACGATGGAGGCAATAGTGGAACAAGCTCCCAAGAACTCAGGTAGGAAAAGAGGAAGAAAAAGACTGAATGAGCTACTGATAGAGTGTGGAAAACTCATGATTAACTTAGGTAAGATGAAAGACCTTACTAGTTACTCATTTACACATATTTCTTAATGAAGGTTACAACATGGAATATTAGGGGTCTAGGAAGTAAAAGGAATGAAAGAAATCTTAGTAATAGAATGAAAGAGGGAAAACCAGATATGGTGTTTATCTAGGAAACAAAATGTTAAATAGATAAAATAAGATAGATACATAGCAAATGGATTATTTGGTATCAATATCTAGAAGTAAAAGCAGACAACACAGCAGGATGAATTCTCACACTTTGGAACCCCCAAAAACATCGAATTCTAGATGCTAAAGCATCTAAGAACTACCTAGCAGTGGTTATCCAACCTTTGGGTGATAAGGAAGTTTATTTTATCACAAATGTCTATGGTCCACAAAAACCTGAAGACAAACTTAGGCTTCTAACCTTACTGGAGAAGCTAAGAGAAATATATCTGGTTACCTCCTAGATTTTAGGAGGGGACTTTAATATGATAAGATCTCTCTCAGAAAAGAAGGTGGGATGAGATCACTAGGTAGAGATTCGATAGCATTTCAGGACGTCATAAACAACATGTGGCAAGTGGATATAGAGACTAGAAATGGTACCTTCATCTGGAATAATAAGAGGGTAGGGACTTCTCAAGTTGTCTCTAAACTAGATAGATTCATTATCTCTGAGGACCTCATTCTCACAAGCCTTGACTTTTTGGCTATAATCCTCCCTTTTGGAGGCTCGAATCACTGGCCTATTCAACTTGAAGCTTCCTTTATAGGCACTCCGAGAAACAAACCTTTTAGGTTTGAAAACATTTGGCTTACTCATCGTGACTCCATTAGCAATACTAAAAAATGGTGGATAGAAGATATGCATGTTCACGGAACTAAAATGTTCCTTATGCATTAGAGATTGAAACACATCAAACTCAGGCTTAATGATTGGAATAAGAATGAGTTTGGCAATATCTGTGAAGCCAAGAAAGTAGTTGATCAGAAACTGCAAGGAATTAACCAGGTCCTCATCTCAGATGGATTCATTGATGAAAGTAAAATATATGCTGACTCGAGCGTACAATGGATAAAAGAAGGAGAAAAAAATACAAGGATTTTTCATATGTCTACCATGGATCATAGGTCTCATAACAGGATTACAAAACTCAAAGATACTCAAGGAAAATAGCTCAATACCCGGAAAGAAATAGAAACTACTCTGGTTCAACATTTCAAAAAAATAGCAGAGGAGCCTCTCATAGATTGATCACAATTCATCAATAACTTCACAAAGCACATTCCTAAGCTTGTGACAAGAGAAGACAATTACAATTTTAACAAACTAGTGATTGGAGAGGAGGTCAATGAAGTCATCAAAGAGATGGAAAATGGGAAAGCTCCAAGTCTGGATGGTTTCAATGTCGACTTGTTCAAAGCATGTTGGAAAATAGTCAAGCAAGATATCCTTGATGTGGGGGAGGACTCGAGGAAAAACAAAACTATTTTGAAGGTGCTCAAGACCTCTTTCATATCTTTGATTCCAAAGTAGGAAAATGCTACGACACTAGATAGATTTAGACCCATAGCATTATGTAATGTGGTGTACAAAATTATTTCCAAAATAATTGCAAATAGGGTCAAGCCCCTTCTTCCAACTCTTGTGTCTCAGAAGAAAACTGTATATGTGGAAGGCAGACAAATTCTAAATAACATCATTGAAGCTCACGAGGTGGTTCACTCACTCAAGAGCAATAACCAGGTAGGTATGATCATACAACTTGACTTAGAGAAGGCTTATGATAAAATAAGTAGGGAATACATCACAAAAGTATTAATAGCATATGACTTTGACCATAATTGGATAAGATGGGTAATGGCCCTTGTTACCACCTCTAGTTTTTCAATCATCTTAAATGGCTCACCATCCAAAACCTTTAAGCCTTCGAGAGGACTCAAACAAGGAGATCCGCTCTCACTCTTCCTTTTTTGTCTCATGATGTAAGGTTTAAGAAATGCGATCAAATCTGCCAAAGCAAAAGGAAAAATCCAGGGTATTAAACTCACCTCGAATGGGGATCCCTTGAATCATCAATAATTTATGGATGACACCATGTTGCAGGGTACACCCACGGTCAAGGAAGCTCTTTCCTTCAAGCAAATCCTGAATGACTTTGCTATGGCTGCAGGTACAAAGGAAAGCCTTACCAAATCAAATATTTTCCTTTTTAATAGTGACATTGCTATTCAGAGAAACCTCAAAAGAATTATAGGTTTTCAAAGAGATCAACTACACTGCAAATATTTGGGAATACCTCTAACAAATAAACCACTAAGAAAGGTAGTTTGGGAGCCTGTTATTAATAAATTCTAGGACAAAATCCTGAAATGGAAAAACAAGTCTT
This sequence comes from Pinus taeda, assembly GCA_000404065.3. NCBI lineage: Eukaryota > Viridiplantae > Streptophyta > Pinopsida > Pinales > Pinaceae > Pinus > Pinus taeda. The sequence goes on from APFE031163671.1 coordinate 70,360, forward strand.
TGAATTTAGCAAGATGGCTAGTGCTTACAAAAGATGTCCTATAAATGGTTCCAATCTTCATGTTTTTAGCCATTCCAACTCCTAAACGAGATGTGCAACACATCAGGAATATCAAAAGATATTTTCTCTGGGGCAAAGAGGAAGAAGAAAAGAAATGGGATTTTGTAGCTTGGGAAGAGAGCTGTAAACCTAAGACACATGGAGGTTTTGGACTTGATGACCCAGAAACCCTAAGAAAAGTTTTGGGGGAAAAACTATGGTGGAGATGACTAAACGAATCAGCTATCCCTTGGGCCAAAGTATGGAAATAGAAATATGCAAATAATTGGCAAGAAAGGGAGCACATTTGAATTTCTGCGCTCATCAAAGGGTCCCACATTTGGAACAAAGCTTGGGAGAATAGAGCCATTGTTCAGAAACACGGTTTCTGGGAAATCAGAGATGGAAACCTAGCTCGGTTTTGGGAGGAGAATTGGAAACAAGAACTTAACCTGTTAAGAGAAGAATTTTCAAATCTCAAGAATGATACTCACAATAAAGGTGTACTGAGGGTAAAGGATTTCTCGGATTAGGATAGAAGTGAGGGAAAATGGAGAATATGGAAGAACATGGTATACAATGATGAATCTCCTTTGAAGGCCGAGGCAGAAGCTCTTGCAGTTATCTTGGAACAGAGAAAGATTCTAACATCAACATCTTCAGACCAACGAAGATGGGGAAAAAACAATGAAGGCGACTTTAACCTCAGAGAAGCCAAGAGAATAGCCCTACGGCTTGACTTTACAAACCTGAATATGGTATGGAAGGACCTATGGCAGAACCAAAAATGGATGAAAATCAAACTATTCATCTAGTTGGTACAACATAAAAAAAATTCTAACTTGGGAAAACCTTCAAAAAGGAGGTGTAGCCGGTCCATCTAGATTCTAGCTATGTGAATTACAATAAGAAACAATGGAACACCTACTCAACATCTACCCATTCACCTCCACCTTGTGGAATTGGGTGGGTTCAATCATCAGACAAACGGACAGGGACATTTGCAACATCACCAACACTTTGAGGAATTGGAGGAAGAATTTCTTTGAAAACGAAATAATCAACAAGGCTTGGGATATGGTTCCAGGTTTTCTAATCTGGAATGTCTTGAAAGAATCCAACAATAGGATTTTCTAGAACAAAATTGGTTCACCCTAGTGCATCATGGCTCAGATTACAAGACAAGTCAAAGAGATTGTAGGAACCCTTCTAAAGAAACCCCCTAAGAACCAACCTCAACACTAGTATGCACATATACTTCTTCATTTGGGGCTACAAGGGCTTTTCCCCCAGGGAATAAACAAGACTGTAAGTCATATAAGATCTGAAAAGGACTTTTGGCAACCTACCCCTCTTGGTTTTATGAAATGCAGTATAGATGGAGCCTCTAAAGGAAACCCTGGTATGGCTGGATGTGGAAAAGTAATCAAAGATGAAAAGGGTTTCATAAAAGCCATATTTCATAGTCATTTGGGGAAGACACTAATAATATGGGAGAGCTCATGGCCCTTGAGCAATGCCTAGAAATCTTGATGGAATCAAATTTACATTATATCATCATTGAAGCTAATTGTGAATTGATAATTAATTCGGTCAAGAAAATATGAAATGGCTCTGCGCTAGAGAAAGTGTCAAAATACTGGAGGATACTACAGGTCTATCAATGTATTCAATCCCGCCTGCGAACCATGAAAACCCTTAGTTTTGTTCATGTGCATCGAACAACCAATAGGTTAGCATATATTTTGGCAAATGAAGGAGTACTTTGTTCCAAAAGCAATAAAAGATATGACTCGATAGGGACTCCCTAAGGACAATTGTGAGAAGATTGTCACACACAAGCGACCTTAGATAGGGAGTACTTTTAGAGCATGAGAAATAAGCAGAGTGAAGACTGATGGAAATAGAAGAGTTCTGGTCAACTCGGGGAAGTAGCATATGGTAAAGTGCGAGCAGGATGACAGGCACCTGACTAAAGTTTGTCTTTGGTTTTCGGGTGGAAAACTGCACCCTGAACTCTATAATCCTAGGGTTTTGGGAGGGATATGACATACAGGTAAAGTCTAGGTATGGACCTGAATTACATTGAATGTTCCCTTTTAATTCTTTAATTCATTGGCTTAGTTAATGTGTGGGAATGTTGTCGGGATCGCAGTCATCCCATGGATTTCGAGCGATAATTAGCAGGACTGTTAATTTTCCAAACGAACCCAAATTCTTTTAGTTGGAGACTTAATTTTGCTTCGGATTCATAAGGGCAATTAAGTTATGGGCTAATTGCTTAGACCTTTTTGGATCTCTTACATCTGGTGGATTTTGGGTGGTTAAGTTGCTCGTGGGTTATCTCTTCATCCGAACGCGAAATAGATTAGAGAGATGGCACATTTTTCTTTTTGGGTCCATTTGAATGGATTAGGGTTTAGCATGATGGCAACCCGATGTCGCCTCTTGACCATTGGATATTTTAGGTTTGATCGCATGGTCTTCGAGATTTCGTGTTTTATGGAGGTTAAGGTAGCCACTTGGCATTGTTTTGTGGGCCTTTGGCACGGCGGGCCCAGTCAACAAAGGTTTTTTTGTGGCTCAACAGTGTGGATAAAAGGTTTCTATTTGACGAGTTGTTCCGAATGACACCTTAAGGGCAGGTTGTCCCTTAGTTTCTCTACTCGATTTAATAAGCGGTAGTGTGGGCCACAGCTCCTTGGTAGCTTGTGCTTCCTTTTATATATTGTGTACTTTTTTTACAGATTAATAGAAAGACCTACTCTCACTTGATCAAAAAAAATATTATATATATTATTATTATTAAAAATTATTTAATTAATATAATTAATTTATAATTGATTAATCTATATATATTATACTAAATATCCTTTAATATTAAATTAGATAATTAAAATGATTATATATATATATATTATATATTATATATATATATATATATATATATATATATTATATAATATATATAGATAATATATATATAGATATACGTGGGGAATGAAAGGGTAGGAAATCTCGAATACTTCCCTATATTTAGTGGATGGTAAAACCAGGTAAGCTATTTATTACAAGCTAATAAACAACAACTAACAACAATATAAAAAAATTCACATATCTAGACTAATAAAATTAATCCCTAAAACTTATTTTATATATTTTATTTTCAAAACAAAATTAAAATATATATTACTATTTATGATATAATTAATTTTATAAATTAATATAATTTTAAAAATATTATAAAAATATATATATATAATATAAATATATTATATATATATATATATATAATATATATATATTAATATTGATTTATGACTAAATCTTTTATATATAATATTCGATCTATGAAATGTAAAATAGTGCAGGGTAAGATGTTCCAATAAAATATGGATAAAATGAACATTACTTATTTTATGTATATATATACTTTTTATTATGTGTTTGATTTTAAAAGTATATCACAAAATATTAATTTGGAGAAATTTAGTAAGTGGTTTACATGTTTTGGAAAAATGGCTTTTGTGGAAAATTAGCAAAGGGGCTGAAGTTATTTTTGGTCCATGGATAAGATGTAATGGAAATCGTAAAGTTTTTGATAGGCTAGTGGAGTTCATCACTTGGAGTGTATTATTGATGTTGTCAAGTATGTAGATGTAGCTTCAAATAGTCAAGAGTGGCTTCAATCCCAAGATGTAGCTATTTTCTAAGCGTATTTGTATTGAATTTGGTAAAGTTGGTATTGTAATTAATAGGGTGGAGCAAAAAATTATTATGTGCTCTAAGAATAAAGAAAATGGAATTATAATAGCTAGATTTGGATATGAGATGCCAATTCAAGACTATCCTCTTGCTTCCTCATAATGGTGGCATGGATTAGTATTGAAGGGACAAGACCCTTTAAATGAAAGTTGTTCATTTGGTTTTTGTTCGACTGAAAAATATTAAATTTTGTTATTCTTGTTAAGCTAGGAAGAGTAGATCTTAGATTTTTTCCTCTATGTCAAATAATAGAGGAGTCCATTACTCCTTTATTTATTCACTATCCTTTTGTTATTTATGTTTGGAAGTGAGTTTTCTCTAGTTTTAATGGATGCATGGAGAAATGAAAACTTGTTTGAAAAGTATCTATAAACTTGGAAACAATGGCCTATTTCTTCTTCCCTTAAATTCCTTTGGTCTTTGTATTGCGAGGAATTTGGATAGGACTAAACAAACATGTATTGTGAGGAATTCCGAGAAGACTAAACAAATGTTTGTTTGAAGACATGATTTTCCTATCCAAAGTTATTGCACATAATACAAGAACGAATTTATTAGAGATGTGGAGTTGTCAACTCGTATAGTATGGAGCTTTTTCGATCCGGCGAGTAAAATTGATGTTTGTGGTGCAAGTATAGTCGTTTTATTTTCCTAGAGTTTGATGAATAAATGAAAACTAGGTATTTACATGGGTACAATTTTACAATTACACTCGTTGCTATGTGGTGTGCCATGAGGATTTCCCTTTGGAGGTAGCTAAAATTATTGAGATTGTATAGGGATTCAAAAGTCCTTGTGTGTTGGTTCATTGGAAGCACTACCTTACAGGTCTTTCATTTAGAATGCTAAAACACACACACACACACACACATATATGCATTGGAAAATATGTTATCCAAGGAAACTTTGTTATTAAATGCTGAATTGGTTTCCATCTTAAAAGTATTTATGGTAATATATTGCTTATTTCATTTAAATTATTAAGTATATTGCTATCCAATCAAGAGATTGCTCCTTTTAATTTTCTATAAAATATTTAAAAATATATTTTTCCTTCAAAGAAAGGAATTATATATTTTTTTTAAATTTCAATTCAAAGAAAATAATTAATTTTTAATAAATTATATGGTTATTAAGATGAGATGATTTCAAGAAAGAGAAAAATTTGCGCATAAATGTAACGCCACACATTTGCACCCCCGAGTTTAGGCAAGTTACATCTTTGACGTAATAATTGGATCCAAGGAACATGGCTACCCGAACCACCGAATATTGTAAACAGCTATGAACGTTTGTAGAGATGCCCTCTCGTCATTATTGTCTTAGTATCTTTCAGTCATCAAATGCAAGACATTCTAACCAGCCACCAATTCTTTCTTTTTGTTTCTTGTTATTCATGCAGTTACTAAGTTTGCACGCTTTTAGACCCTGAGCAATTGTCCTTAAAATCATTTTAGCTTTGTTTGATTTTGGTCATAACTTACCTGTGCATCACTTTTACACTTTACCAAGTGTGGAAGTATGAACATCATAGTCTTAATGTTTATATGAGTTTGCTAAAGACTTATTAGACCCAAAAAATCACAAAGGAGTATACTTTATTCCCTGTTATTGTGGTAAAGTTTATATAGGTGAGACGGGGAGATCCTTTGGAATAAGATTAAAAGAACACATTAATGATATCATGTTAAAGGAACGCCGACATTCAAACTTAGAGAACAATAATTGATAGACGCAACCTTGATTTTGGAATTGTTGGGCAGAGAAAATAGGATAGCGATGAAAATGCCCAATAATGACAAGAATAACACAGTTTATATTATTATAAGACAAAATACGTTAGCAATCAACTTGCCGAATAAGTACAGCAATATCAATAGGATGATGATTTACATCAGGGAAAATTTGAATACCAAATATTGTATATCATTTCACATTATCTTTTTAATACCAATTATTGTATATCATTTCACATTATAACTTTTTATATTTTATTGTTGATGGGTATATTGTTAAGTAAGGTTAGATATGTTTATTCAATCTTGCAGCTAGATAGATATGTTATAGTAGTTATTTAATATGAGATGTATATTTAAAGATATCTTGATGATGTTAGATAATGTTTTTGTTTTGTTAATTAATGATTTTTATATGTGCTAGAGGAAAATATAATTAAATGATATTAGCCAATTTGAATGTGTATTTTAGATGATTTTTATTTTTGTTAAATGGTTATCATCATGATGTTTAATTTCATGAAATGATATTTATTATAAATTATGTATTGGTGAACTTATATCAAAATCTCATATATGAAATTACATGCAAAAATGACTTACTTTAAAAGAAGTGCAAAGATATTTTTATAAATTACGAAGTTTAATATGGTTGAAACTATAATTGTAAAATTATAATAAACATTTTTCTATTGCATAGATAGTCTATACATATTCATTCTAAGTAAATTCTTATTCAAACAAGGGGTGCAAGTAGCATAGTCCCTGCCCATATAAAACATCTAAATAAATAAATGTTTATAAAACATGTCTAAAAAAAGTCACTACAAAGCAAAATCAATTTTACACCCAATTAAATTATACAAATCTTTAAACAAAACTACCTTTCTAGTCATGGTAAAGAATAGAAATCATAAAATTATGGTCTATAGTTATAATACATGAGTTAGACAATATCTAACTAATCTTTACAATTATTTTTCATAATGTTTATTGGAACATGTAATCATTAAATAAAAATTTCAAAATATTTATAATAAGATTAGAATATAGAATTGATTGCTCTATAAAATCAATCATAATTAAAAAAAAATGTTCATAAAATATTAGATTATAGAAATATCATTACAATTAATTTGATTTTTGTAAATTTAGTAAATTAAAGTTTATTTATTAATAATAATTATGAACCAAACATCATTAATATATATATATATATATATATATATATATATTATATATATATATTATAATTATTTTTTTAATTTCTAAGGTTTAAATTAATAAATAAAAAAATACAATCAATAAACTATTATCGAAAAATATTTATTTAAAAATATATAAAAATATTTTAAGTTTATCTATAAAATTCAATCTATTGATAAATTTAAAAAACTTAAGCGAGATTTTTTAAAAGTAACATTGTTGTGTCGAGCTGAGTAGACTTTGACTCGCTTCTAGGTCCAAAGAGAGTGTTTGTGGAAGCATATTTCAGTTTTTTAAATAAGTTATCAGTGATATGAACATCATCCCCTAGTTCATCATTCTAATGTTGCATCTAACAACATTGTCTCCATGGCATTTGTATCATGTAAGTAAGCATGCATACCAACCTCTGTTTGATTGCCTCCATTGCTAACATGTGATGAAGAATTACTATTTTTATAGTCATTCCTAATTGGCGAATTTGGATGTAGTGGGAAGTGAATAGGTGGTTGATTCAAGTATTCTTAGCATGCTTCCTCTCTGAGCTATGCTCTTAATGTAGCCTTCTCTCAATTTGACATTGTAGTGGGCTACACCAAAAGATGGTAGGTGGGTCTTTGATTATCACTGTAATCATAATTTCAAAAAATATTAAACATTAGTACATCAATGATATTAGTAAACACAATGCAATTGGTTTGTTGAAATTACATTATACCAAACAATTATTACCATCGATGACCTTGGTTTGTGGTTGGAAGATGGCATATTACAAATGACACAGTAAAGTGGTTATCCATTGTCAACTACCAGAGTGCGGTATATTGCTCTTCATTAGAGCTTCCGATGTTTTTGAACTAGTGGAATATTTTATGCATTTGAATTTGATTTTGAAGCAGGATCCTACAATTTCGGATACATTTTTATTCAAATTCACATGCATAAAAACCAAAAATTCATTTAGATAATCAAAATATAAATAAAATATGAATTTACTAGATAGGGAAAGGGAGAACTTCGCGAAGGACTTTGAGAAATATGTAATTAGTTGGGATTTGAGGATATAGCCATTTGATATTATGATGTTTTCTCGCAGCATTTGAGAAAAATCAACAATAATTTTTTTGTACACATCTAAAATTAATTTTGAGAAACATATAACCACAATCTGAATTTCCATATACTTTTCAAACCATTTTTCAGAAATAAGGTAACTTTAAGCAGAAATGTATACTATTGATCCATAAATTGTCGTGGATATTCTACTAGATAGTTTGTCACAATAGATTTGACAATATTATATTGAAATCCAAGGTTCTACATTATTACAATTTTATTTAATTTCTAGATTTGTAGGTTTTACTATAATTAGTGCATGAATGCGAATAGAAATTATGCAGAAAAGTATAGAATGAAAAAATAAGCTCACACACACACACATAAGACACAAAATATGGTATGGGAAACCATTTCAGAAGAAATCCCACCTGGAAGATGAGCTCGCTTCACTCTCTTTCTTTGTCTCAAAAATAAGGCTACAAGTACAAAGAAGTATTATTTGTGGCCTGTGGGATGCTAAAGTGCACATATCCTCTTTGTGTGCTCTACCTCCTTGTTGTGTGATCTAATTGTGAGTTATATCCCTTTCATTTAATTTGTCAATTTGAGATTTCGTAAATTGATGAGGTGTACCTGTACTATATGGACTAGTTGGCTATTTTTCATATTAGATTAATCTAATGTAATTTAATACTAATTAAAAAAGCATATTAAATCAACCTAATCCAAACAAAACATAAAGAAATTGAAATCACACTTGCTTGAAATTGAAATCACACTTGCATAAATGAAATCACACTTGCATAATTGAAATCACAGTTGCTGGAAACAAAACCACACTCGCACATGTTGAAATGAAATCACACTTAATGCAATGAAAAGCCCACATGCATAAAATGAGGACACAGTTGTTGGAAATAGATCGAAATAAAATAACTACACTGTGTTACCAATATCTACAAAGGTGTGCAAACGGTCGTTGATGGAGTCCCTCCATTCCTCAGCAAGCATATTAAACAAAATATGACATCTTGTAGATCAAGGTGGTAGTAAAATGAGTTACAATATATTACAAGAATTCTATCTCCTCACTTTACAAGCCACATGGATGGAACTTGGAACCTCCAATTAGCAACTAACAACTAACACTAACACTCGCAAACTCTAACTTGCATCTAAGAACTAACAACCCTTTGTATGAAAGGTGCACTCCTATTTATACAAAATTAGAGGATAACCATACAATAAATATAGATCCTTGGATCTCTCCGTAAATCCACATTTATCTCTTGTGGTTACAATGATATCCTAAAAAATGCGAGATATAAATCCTCTCAAAATCCTCTCCTCCATGATTCATCTCTATTGGATGTGCATAGTTAATGATCCACATCCTCTATAATTATTCCATAAATCATCATGAGTTGGAATTTGAAATTCGCATTTGTGGTTGGATGGGAAGGTAGGACCCTTCTAGAATCTCCAAGTAGGCCTATAATATCACAAAACTCGTAACAATTTTAGATATATATGAAAATATGTTAATTTCCTAACATTTAATCACAAATTCACTTATATTACTTAAAATCAATGACTTGGAAAATATAATGACAAACCCATATAATGATGAAAATGGTTACTTAATGTAAGGTTATGGGGCTATAGTGTTACGGAATGAGGGTAAAATGATGGAAATTTGGTAAAAGTGGATGATATTATGGAGACCCAACATACCCCCCAACTGAGGATGTTGCATGTCCTCATGCAACTATTGCATTGATTTACTTAATCATAAGTTTATCTTCTTGAATTTTTTTTCTTCTTTATGAGTTTTTGCTTTGTGTTGATTCTATTTTAACTTTTCATAAGCATATCATTTGATAACTTTTTGTTTTTTTGCAACGTGTACTTTGAAGTACATATGACTCCAACATATTTTTTTTTTTTTATGGTTGGTTCTCTAGTGACACTCAAAACTTTATGAGTATTAATTCTCGTGTAACAATACTTTTGTTATTTTTGTTACATCAAAATACTTGAAAACATTGAGAATTCATTTTTAAGTCCCATAGTGACTTTTAGCCATTTAATGTGCTCATCAATTGATCAATGCAAAACATATAAACTTTTTGAATCAAAATGCAATAGGGGAGGGATGCCATTATGCAAACACCTCCACATCGACCAACCACAACACCATGTTTCCATACCTTTTGTTTGTACGACACCTGTCCCATGCATGTAATGACATGTTGGATACTTATTAAAACTAGTTTGGCAGGTTATGATAGGGTTTAGGGTTTCTATATTGTGATTACACTGCGGATTTTTCATTACGCCTTCATTTCTATTTGGGAACTATTCTTGTCCATTCACAATGCCAGTAGTTCACTGCCCTTTCTCCAATGGCAGTCACTGCCATTACTACTGTGCTTGATGCGAGTAGTGGCTTCGCAGTGCCAGGTGGTGGTTTATGGTCCAGCAAAGATGGTCATTCTTCATCTTTTTCGGTTGTTTTCGTGTGTTTCATGTTGTTTATTCACCTGGTTTTTCTTCCTTGTCTGGTGATATGGGCTCATTATTCATCTTCCTTTATCCCTGTGGTGAATTTAGCTTGGTTCGGTGTTGGTGATGGTCGTTTCACGCTCTGAACGGACTTTTCAGGTTTGTGGTTCAATAACGTAGCTACAATTTCACAGTTTAACTTATTTTTGGTTCCTATCTAACCATTTTGATGTTGTTTTGCAAGTTGTTGTAGGTTGTTGTAGCCTGAGCCACTATTTGAGCATTTGGGTTTCCTGTGGATTTCTGGCATGGAGAAAAAAGGTAGGACATTGTCCTACCAACTAGATATACTGTGTTTTTAAACACATTTAGCCTCCATTGGAATATTGTGCCTTTGTTTACCTGTGTGTATGTATTTACTTGTGTGAGTTTTGGATAATTATTAAGTTTTGGGTTGTGGGTTTTACACTCTTTTTGAGTCTCTATGTGATTGATTTGTTTGAGTGCTCATTCATGTTTGTTGAATCTTCTTGGTCAAGCTAGTGTTTTCTTGGTTTTCTCTATCTAGGGGTTTGAAGAATTAGTGGATTGTGGCCTAGTTGAATGACCTAATATGGCCTAGTGGAACGAATCCTTAGTCATGGTTCATGCCCTAATCTCCAGTCTGGAATGAATCAGAGACCTAATCCAGCCTAGTTGAATGGAATGAATCCTTGGTAATACCTTGATCATGAATATCATTCCCTAAATAGAAGATTTCCTTGGCCAGGTGGACATCCCATTTCCTTGGATATCCCTTTTCCTATGGTTGGTGTCCAAAATAGAATATGTGGCTTGGGGGAATAAATCCATCCATCCATAATTATGAAGCTCCATCTGATCGAATGCATATGAATCTCCATCCATCAGAATGAATGTTTAGGGTAATCCAAACCTGTATGATAGGATCAGGTCTGAAGTTTTCTAATCTTATATATTTGAGGCTTCTGCGATCTTCATTTTGTGTGGTTTTGTCTTCCAGATTCATCGCATTCATGATTTTATTATATCGACATTTTGAACCATCCTCTGTGGTTCATCATCAGGATCAGAAGGATCAGATGTGTCTAATCTTGTATGATGCGAAGGAGATCAACCCATAGGTAATCCTATATGATATGATAGAGATGACCGATAAGTAATCCTATATGATATGACAGAGATCAACCAGGGCTAAACCAATATCTATAACTCGGCTGAGCGAGATAGCATGATATTATGCACTCGACCAACCAATATAATAACGATGCATGGTGGAACCAACATAGCTGACACTCAACCAATGGCCTTGTGAGAAGACTGTGGTATGCATATGAAATTCAGCTTATGCATATTAATGAAGTTTTCAGCTATCCAATCGATGTGTGAATTGGAGATTTGATTTTCAGCCATCTATGTTTTTCAGGATTTATAATTTTTGACTTATATATCTTGCTAATTTGACATAAATTAATGGTGGTTATGCTAAGTGCTTTAGCATTGTAATTCAATAAGATAAGGGATGTTTTGTTGTTGTATTTAGAATTGTAATTGTTTGTGTTCATATCTAGCCTAGAAGGTTGAAACGTATCATAACATTTTTGTATTTTTCTCTTTGGTTGTCCGGATGTTTGTAGTTGTTAAGAATTGAAATATTGTCTATTTTTGTCTAGGATAATTGAAATAAGGTTGTGGTATGCATATGAACTTCAACTTATGTATATTAATGATTTCTTCAGCTGTCCAATACTTGTGTGAATTGGAGATTTGATTTTCAACCATCTATGTTTTTTAGGGTTTATAATTTCCGACTTATATGTCTTGCTAATTTGACATAAATTAATGGGGATTATGCTAAGTGATTTAGAATTGCAATTGAAGAAGATAACGATTGTTTTGCTGTTGTATTTACAGGTGTAATTGTTTATGTTCATATTAGCCTCTAAGGCTGAGACTTATCAAAACATTTTGGTATTTTTCTCTTGAGTTGTCTAGATGTTTGTAGTTGTTAAGAATTGAAATATTGTCTGTTGTTGTCTATGATAATTAAATATGACTGTGGTATGCATATGAGCTTCATCTTATGCATATTAATGAGTTTTTAGTTGTCCAATACCTATGTGAATTGGACATTTGATTTGCAACCATCTATGTTTTTCAGGGTTTATAATTTCCGGCTTATATGTCTTCCTAATTTGACATAAATTAATGGTGATTATGCTAAGTGATTTAGCATTGAAATTGAAGAAGATAAGGGTTGTTTTGCTATTTTATTTACAACTATAATTGTTTGTGTTCATATCTGTCCTAGAAGGCTGAAACTTATCAGAACATTTTGGTATTTTTCTCTTGGGTTGTCTAGATGTTTGTAGTTGTTAAGAATTGAAATATTGGTTGTTGTTGTCTAGGATAATTGAAATAATATTGGTCTGCGTATGAACTTCATCTTATGGATATTAATGAATTTTTCAGCTGTCCAATACCTGTGTGAATTGGAAATTTGATTTTCAGCCATCTATGTTTTTCAGGGTTTATAATTTCCGACTTATATGTCTTCCTAATTTGACATAAATTAATGGTGATTATGCTAAGTTATTTAGCATTGTAATTGAAGAAGATAAGGGTTGTTTTGTTGTTGTACTTACAATTGTAATTGAGTGTGTATTTACACTTAATTTATCCAATCTTAGTCCTCTAGGCTTTCCAACGAGAGAGCCTTCGTTGCCCTTGACTCCTAAATTTAGAAATGAATAATATTAGGTTTGTTGAGGCCTTTAAGTTGAAACTCCTATCTGATAACTAGTATTCATCTACCACACACTCGAATGTGGGTCTGATCTTTATGTCCATTTTCATGTGAAAAAGTAACCACCAAGTTGCCTCATTACCAGCTATGCATTAAACCTTTTATTTCTTTTGCATTGCACCCCCTTGAAGGCTATGAAAATGCCAATATAAGTCCTCTCTTATACTCCAATACCATATTTTGATTTAATTCTCAATAGTACAACCTTTCTCAATGCCTTTGCCATTAAAAAATCGTGCTACCTATAGTGTGATTGTAATACAAAGGTTTAGGGCAGGGTGTCTTAATATTAAAACTAATGTGTGGACTAAGGTTTCTCTCTAGAGTCTGAGATTGTATTCCCTTTTCCTTATCCTATTTGGAGCCTTGGCCCCTAGCTTCTTACCAATGAGCTAATACTTCATTCCTCAACCTAAAAAGACTTCACAAGGTCTTCCTCCCCTTCCTTTGAGTAGTCAACTAGGTATTCTTCTTCCATCATTCATTCTCTCTACATTCTTTGAGGATAGGGCCCGTTAATGGTAGAAATAAGGTGTGAACTACGGTTTCTCTCTAGAGTCTGATATTGGATCCCTTTTACCTTATCCTATTTTAAGCCCCAACCTCTAGCTTATTGCCAATGAGCTAATATTTCATCCCTCAACCTGAAAAGAATTCACAAGGACTTCCTCCCCTTCCTTTGAATAGTCAACTAGGTCTTCTTCCTCCATCATTCATTCGGTCTACATTCCCTTACTTTAAGTGATAAATAAATTACAAAGACCTATAAGAAAGATCTCCAAGGAATAGAAATAAGTGTAATATAGAAACCTAAAGGGCCATGGTAGTAAGCTACAACTCTCAAAATAGAAGCATTTTGGCTTCTAGATCCAGAGGAGCAGAACTGCTTTGATACCACTGATATGGAACCAAATCCAAGTTTGAGTGTTGATCTAAATTACTACTTATTTTCCTTTGCAATGTTGTTTCAAACTAGATACAATTGATCTTTAGTTTCTGTTATTTTCTCTTGAATTTCCTTTAGTGAGAACAAAGGGATTCTTTTGTTTACTACCTCTATGAGTAGACACAGGGTTGGTTTCTATTGCTCTTCTCAAGTACATGCCCATGGGTAGATCTTTCCTTACATTGGTAACTACTTTTGTTTCATGTTCACTTATTTTCCTGAGTTATTATGTTGCCTTTCATCATAATTCCATATCATAATTCCAATTCAAATTCAATTTAGTTTATAGTTTAGCTTCTACTATGAAACCAATCAACATATTACATCCTTACAAAATTCACATATCCAAGTTTAAGTGTTGTTCTAAATTACTACTTCTCTTCCTTTGCAATGTTGTTTCAAACTGGATTCAAATGATCTTTACTTTCTATTATTTTCTCTTGAATTTCATTTAGTGAGAATAAATGTATTCTTTTGTTTACAACCTTTGTGAGTAGATAGAGTGTTCATTTCTATTGTACTTCTCAAGCACATGCTCTTATGCATATCTTCCCTTCCATTGGTAACTACTTTTGTTTCATGTTCACTTCTTTTCCTGAGTTATTATGTTGCTTTTCATCATAACTCCATATCATAATTCGAATTCAAATTCAATTAATTTATAATTTATCTTCTACTATGAAATCAATCAACATATTGCATCCTTACAAAATTCACATTTGTGGTTATTATGTTGACTTTCATCATAATTCCTGATCATAATTCCAATTCAAATTCAACTACCTAGTAGAGGGAACATACAAGAACATGTCCCAAACAGAAATGAGAATGTAAATGAGCAATGGGCAGCGTAATCATGATATAGAAACCATAAACCCCACCATAACCTGCCGAAATAGTTTTAATAACTAGCCAACACGTCATTGCATGCATGGGACATCTGTCCTTACAAAATTCACATTGTGATAATGGTTACAAAAATTAATTCATGCCACCCTATGCTTGATGGCCTCTATTTCTTTCATTGCCTATAATTGTTGAGTGTTTTGCCTGACCCAAGTATGGTGGACTATTTAGGATTGGTTGATTAAGATGTGCCTAAATGTTACCATATCCTTTACTCCAATTTTCTCCTTGTAGCCATGGAGGGACTGAGTGACCCAAGTGTCCACTTAATTTACTAACTCCAGCATTGGGTGCAGGTGTCATATAAACATAGTTAGGATTTAAAGCTACATTGGTAGGGGTATATGAGGTGGGCATAACCCTTGGCTGATAGTGTGGGACTTGGATGTCAATCAGCTCTTGGTATGATGGTGTGTGCTTTGCAATGGGTTCAACGTATTGGACATCATCCTATTTTCCTCAAACTAGATTGGAAAATAGAATTTTGTGCTTGTCACCCCCCCCTCTTTCCAACACTTCTTGAATATTTCTTACCTCCCTCTCTTGCCTTGCCAATTTTTTTTTATGTTCCTTACCTTCCCTTTCTTCTTGCCTTTCCATCCTTTCCTTTGTTCGAGCTTCTCCTGCTGCAATCCTTACAACTCTCTTGTACTTGGCCAACTCCTTTCTCTTTTTAGTTTCCTGAATTTCAATTTTTTTTTATGTTCAGACTCAAACAATAAATTCATATAATCTTGAGGTGTGAGCAACTTTGAACCCCTCCCCAAATGAAGACAATCTAGAGTTGATTCCCTTTATGAGGCCTTCACTCTCTGTACTGGTAGCTTTAGGAATGCACCAAGTAATATGTGATTTTCCCCTTGCTCCCATGGATATGACACTTGGCTTTCAGCCTCCTGTATAGCTGACTGGACCCCATTATCTTCTTCAGGTACCTCATGCTAGACATGCTCCTCTTCTATGGAACCATTATCCACAAAATAATGAATAAGTTTGGTGTTCAACTCTGATGGTTGTGAAGGCATGTTCATGCTTTCCTGATTAGTGGTAGACACATTATGTGGGTTGATATTCATCATGGCCTCTACCAACCATGATGGTGGGCCTACCTGGGTTGGCATGCTAAATTTTTCATTGTTTAATCCTTTTGCATTATCATTTGAAATCAAGTTTGCATTTTCATTCCCTTCATTAACTGCCTCATATGGAATATCACATAGAGAATTGACATGTGGTTCAGTAGATGTGACAGCCTCCATGACATTGAAAGTTGGTTCATGACTGAACTATGTCTCATTCACATGTTCATCATCATTACGACATAAGTGCCCTTCATAAAGGGACATTATACCTTCAACAACAACACCATCTTCTTGGGCATCAACATGGTCTTGTAAGTTCTCTGCTTCTTGACCTTCCACATAAAATTCTTGGCTACAACAAGTATCATGCACAAGAGCATCAACATTAAGTGGCCATATACCAGTTCTCCTAAATCCAACCTTGATATTAGAAGGTGTGAGAGCCCTTTTTAATGCTTCACATGGAATATTAGATAGCTCAAACCTCTTTACTTGCACCTGTGGATTATTTTCCATCCATGAAGCTCGCTAGATCCTAAAATAGTCCTTGAAAGGCCCAAACACATTAAAATCAAGGGGTTGCAATATGTGAGTGGTATGAGCCAATAATGTTAACAGGTCAATGCCAAAATTGTTGGCCTCCTCAATTGTCTACAAAGCCATGTGGCTTCCATGGCCATCTAAAATCAGTAAATGTATGTTTTTAGGCAAGACACCACCTGGTACAGATGCAGCAAAATGACAAATCCAATTCTGGAATAGTTCCTCCATCATCCATGCATGGGGATGCGCTGCCATGCATGCACCTAGTTCACAGTTCTTTATATAGCTTTTTCGTTTCGTTTTACCTTTGAATAGGTAAAATCATATCATTGAAGAACCAATTGCATTGACACAAGAAAATATAGTGATACACTCCCTCCTCTTAGGTAAAATCTTAGGCACATTTCTACTTCGTCTTTTGGCAATTACCCACATACCATAATTATTTCCTGCCTGTAAGCCCATTTCATCACAGTTCCATATATGGTTTGAGGCGTATGAGTGTTTGTCATATGCAACAGAAATAGTGTTATAGAACTTGGAAACAATTGCAAGACATAGATATAAAGCCCTGTCTCTGGTAAGGCCCTTACCTATTTGTAGCACAAGATCTGGATGTTTTTTTTTAAATGTACTCCACCATGATTTACTAGGAAACCCATCTTTGAAGGGGTTTGGCCTCCCCTGATAAATTTGAGATACTATGGATTTAAGTTGTATAAACTCTAACCCATGTCCAAATTCGGCCATCTCCTTACACCACTCAACCACCTTAACATCCTCCTCTTCAATCATAACTGTAACAGGCCCTCTACTCTTCATATTAGTCAACCCATTTATCCAATAATGTATGTTAGACATAGCAATACTGTGTTTTTTTGTATAGGCATGGATTGAATGTCCATTAATCTCAATGTCATTAATTGCAGCCTGCATGTCTTTCTTTGTCCAGTCTTTGATGGCACTAATTTTCTTTGTTGAACTTTCACCTTGCATTGTGGTTGAAGACGACTCTATGGTTGATGGTCGGATAGCATGATCTACAACCACAGTGTCCTTTTGAATGACATTACTGGGCACATTGTGAGCATTCACATCACCCGCTATCCTCATCTGATGAAGTGGACCACAATTGGGTCCCCCTCACCCCTTGCCTCATTCTTTTCATTGTACGATCTACAATAGAAACTCTTGGAATGGCTACAATAACCTGCAAAGTGGCCACCAAATTCTTATTTTAAACGCTATATTAGAAAACAAGGAAATTCATTTGCCTTTGCAATCAATGAGCAACAACAATCAATGCTTTATCTATATATTGTAGTTGAATACATCTTGGATCTGAAAATCATTATTGGAAGGGTTTAAAGTTCTTTATTTGATTCTTATATGGTTTTTATGAGTTATCGGGAACATCTATTCCTTTTTAATTTTATAACAGGGTTTGACATAACACAATTTCTTTAACCCAACTATTTTGTTCTGTCCTCAAATGATTTTTCTTGGCATTCATTTTATTCATAGTTGGTGAAAATATGGGTTTTCAGGAAGAGCTATTCCTATTTCTTTGATAATTGGCTTGTCTTTCTTCAATGAAACCAATAACAAGTTTAAGAATGTATGTTGTTTAACATGATTCTATCTTGAGAAAAGGGTCAACTGATATCTTTTAAGGGATTCATTCAGTGGTCTAAGGCTAACATGTCTAGCTCTAAAGAGTCAATAAAGAAACACTTAAGTAATGGAGAGGTGAGGGAAAAAGTGATCCAATCCTGCTTATGTTTATAACAAGTCCTAATAGCGGTATCTACTCTACCAAGCGCTTACTTAAGTAAGTAGCTACTCTAGCTCTCACATTTCCTAGTTTTCGAGTTTATTATTGGAGACAATGCTAGGCTTGGGCCAAAAAGAAGGGAGAAACTAACCAAACTATCTCCTCTTGCACTAATTCATGGTCAAAATTCAAGCCTTTATGTTGCTCAATAATTGATGTTGTAAGTGTCTAGTAATAACTAGCTACCCCAAATAAGCAAATACAATAGTATTGAGTGCAACAAAGACAAACTAGTACTAACCCAAAAATGAACCACACAACCATCTGCAACATTGGATGCAAAATGATTTCTAATTTGCAAGGAACTAGAGCTCTTCTTTCCAATGCAAAAGAAGCTTCTATTAACTCAATTAGAGGCACTATTATGTTTATTTGGCTATCTATTGACATGACTTCACTTGGTTTGGACCTTTGTATGTGAGCTCTCGAAGTCATGTTTGAATCCATAGCTCAATGATGGTTTTCTTAGCACATTCACACTTTGTGTGGAGAGAGATCACTACACCTTTGGACCAGTTGATGATGATGTATCCTTCAAAGGGGTTACATGCAAAATTAAATTTGGCTTGATCATGATCTATCAACACAATTCTAGTGATTCATCTACCACATCTAAAGGTCATTGTTGAGCATTTAAAATATATCCATTGCTCAAGAATTTTACTTTGTACCATGTTGGGCTCATGAGCTTTCCAATTCTATTTTATGTTTGATTGCTAATAGAAATTGTAATGGATACCCAGACATGAAGGTAAACTTTGTGTGAGACAATAATTGTATTTTTGGCAGTATTTCAGATATTATAGAGAATACATGTGTGTTAGATTTGAAAGATCATTTCTTCATTTGATGCTTTATTAACTTGTTGACATTTTACAAAGTGAAAGAAAACACATCTCCTTTTCAAACACGTAGACCTATATTTGAAAAATGGCTTATTCATAGGAAAATTGGACAATTAAGTTTGTTTATCAAACTTGGTGCATATATTGTTTTACCATAGATCCACCAAATTTAATTTAGAATGTCATAATATCATATTTTGAAATTTTAAGTCTACAAAAATAACAATAGCACAAAATTAGATGGAGGGATGCTAACGACTAGGGACAATAACTCTATTGGCTTGATCATAAAGGTCTAGCATATATGCCTCATTATGAAACTATCCATTTGGTGAACTGCAATGTACCCAAATTTATAAATAGATGCTCTCTAAAGAAATGATATAAAATTGCAATTGAAATCGCTAGATTATATATTGTCACTAAATTTAAGTGTATATTCTCCCTAAAGGTGTTGTTTTACGTTGTCCCTAAAGGTGCGACAATGAAATTGGTTTCTGTATCAGTAAATCAGTAATGAAATTGACTGTAATGGCTTTAGTAAATCAGTAATGAAATTGGTTCTAATGGCTTTAGTACTTGAGGCTATTTCTCTTTGCTCTTTGAAATGATATTATTTACTATTATAGTAGTCTGATATTGAGTTGCAAGGTCAGATTTGAGGTTATAATGGCAATCAAATTAGTTTCTAAATCAATAAATCAATAATCAAATTGACTGTAATGGCTTTAATTTACCTTTGTTTCTCAACAAAAATAACATTATTCATTATTTAACAAAAATGGTAACATTATTCAACAAAAACATACCTATATGTCTCCAACAACTGATGAATAGAATGAATGTAGCACTATGCACACACTTAGTTTGTATGTTTTCAGTAACTTCTGAAACTTCTGAATAGAATGAATGTGACAGTGTCTAAACACTTTGATTGTATATCTCCAATAGTTGATGAGTAGAATGAATTTCTAAAATGAAAATGAGTAAGAGTTGATGTTTTATAGTTTTTTCATATAGAATTTAATTGTTAGGGAAGTTTGGCATAGATTGCCATCCCCCAAATTCAAATGTGTGGCTTGATTGATTTATACATGATCAAATGGTTGATAATCTTTGAAGGTTGATCCATGTGCTTTCCTGTTTTTAATTCCTTAATTGAAAAGTCTGGTGTGTTGGTGACATTTATTGAGAATATTGAGAATTGAATGTTGAGAATTGAATATTGTCATTTATTGTCTTTAATCCTGTATGGAATGTTGACGTTTATTGTCTTTAATAGGTTAAATAGTTAAATACACATGTACATATAACTAACACACATTTCACATATTCTTATGCAGGTATTACTGATCAATGGTATGTGTTTCTCTAGTGGAAACCTGTAGGTGACTGTTTGATGGAATAGGTGTACTCCTGAATAGAATTCAATGGAATGTTTTGTAGTGCATTCTGCCTTGTTGGTAATTCAAAGCTGTACATATTTGGGACATTATGTCTTGTCAATATGTGATGTTAAGGTTTGGTATTTGACACTTGTTATCGCAATCAATATGTGGGCCCATTGTGGACTAAATTATATAACTTATATAGATTAATATAAAGTATTTATGTTCAATTTTTTGATGATTTATGGATCTTTTTTATGGATCTGTGGGACCAGTACTATAACTAGTATTGGTCACAACACAACAATAGAAGGTTCTCCCCTAATAGTTGATTTGGGAAAAAAATGTTGGTTAGGATGAAATTAAATGTGACACGTGGCATGAAATATGAATATCCCTTCCCCCCAACTTAAGGTGTTTTCAACTTTCTTGCAAATGAGAAAGATAATATGAATGTGGTGAGGGATTTTCCAAAATCACAATTTTAGCATTTAAGGAATTACATGATTAAAAATTAGAAAATTACAAACCTTCACAAACCTGAAAATTGGACAAGCTGTGTATATCAAAGAGTGTGGTTGTTGTTGTTGGATCATGGAATATGAAGTAAAAGAATTTGATCTGCTTCTTCTTCCCTTGATGTATGAATTGAGGATGAGATTGGAATCTTTATTTCTATGGTTGTTAAATTGGGTCCTGCTACACACTATTAAAATCATGTCGTCTTCATTCGTTCCCACTTAATGTCATAATTCTTATCTATGTGAATAAATGTGTCGATTTCAAACATAAAATAGAAATTATTGGATTAATGACCATTAATTTGTGCCTTTAACCAACACGACGCTACTCACCATTGATGTCAATGAGAGTCAATATGACTAAGTACATATTACTAGGTATGAATAGATGTGTCGTAGTCGAGTCACCTAGAATATCTAAAAAATATGGGACATTGATGTATTCCCACTATTTATTGGGGAAAGAAATTTCCATTAAGGCATTTAAGCCTCAAGGTAATTGAAAGATCTCTAGTTTTGATCCCAGATGATGTGTCAGTGTTGATGGGTTAAAACTTGTTAGAGTGGAGGCCTTCTTGAATCCTCCATCATCTAACGTGGGTATGAAATAATAACATGAAAAACAATAGATGGAAAATTTGCATTGAAGCAAGATTTGTTTGATAGAAAGGAGAAGGAAAATGGGGCGACTCAACATTGTAAGGGAGGTGAATGACATTTTTTTTGGGTTAAGGGTGAGTTTAAATCAGGCACGAAAGAATCAATATTGCAAGGGAAATGAATTTTTGGTAGTAGGGAGATGGACAATTATGGATTGATTGCAGGCTTAAAATGTGTACCAATGGTAAAATTAGTATGTGTTTAGTAGATTTTTTGTAGTGGATCTAGTTTTACATTAAATGACCATGCTCTTATCAACGAAACTTTTTCTTTAGAAAGGTAATTGTCAATATAGTTTTGTCTTCCTTCATCGTCCTGGAACTTGCAAAAACTTAGCAAATTTTCTGTAATAAAATGTAAAACTATCAAAAGATATAGGTAATTAGTCCCTCTTCATTTGATATATACAGAAAAAACTCAAAAATAATACTAAGAAAACAAATTCAACAACGAAAAATTAAATGCACTTTTACCTCATCAGTACCATGGATCACTTGTTATTGTTTTGTTGGTGACTTCTTCATTGAATTTCTAACCACTTTTGAGCTTGATACCTCTTCTCCACACACTTAATGCTTCATTAATAGACCATAACCAAATTTTCATAAGCTACTGAATTGTGTTGATTTTGCATCTACTCAAAATATGAATCATTGCATTGCCTTGCCACTTTTACAACTTAGATTTAGACTTAGATGGTGGTTTGTCAACTATTGCAGTTGGGTTTTTAAATATTTCTAGGTTTTGATGAAATTCTAAGTCTATAACTATGTTTGATCTTTTTCTCTAGCGCTCCACCCTTATCCATGATCTCATGGATCAAGAAAATGCTCAAAAATTAAAAATTCTTGTATCAGATTGAAACAAATGTCAAAGCATGGATCTCGACGTTCTGATTCGAACACACTTTGTTTCACTAAAATCTCACTTCAAATGCTCTCAGAATCACATTCTGATTGTTTTGTGAAACAACTAAAAAAATGAATTTTGAGTTGCAGGAATGCCCAATTAGGAGTTTGTATGTTGACTGGGTCATGACACTTGAAAGATTTTATTGGACCTTCATTGGAGAATGGGTGTTTGATACTTGGCAAGTTTTATTGGAACTTCATTGGCCAATGGGTGTTTGACACATGGCACTATTTGACTAGTGGACACATGGTTTTTTTCATTGGTCAATGGTTTTGCTGCGGTGGGCCAATGAGGAAGTGCCATGTGGACCAACCATTGGTTGCCACATGACATCCTCATGGGAGACAAGATTTCATAAGAGGGAAAGAACCTTCCCATGGATTGAACGCATGATCTCTTGACTAACAACAAAGTGCTTTACCAACTCCACTTCGTTATTACTTGTTAAATATAGCTCCTAAGCCTTTATTTATGGTTTAACATATGTTCCTTTGGGGAGGGGGTTGGGGCTAAACTCTAACCCTTGGTAATTCCAACGCCATAGGACCATGAGTGGGTTCTAAGGGTCAGACATTAGCCTGGCCCATGGTCCCATGCAACTGCATATGACCAAGTGCTTAAGTTAAAGCTTCTAGCGCGGGAATGTGGATTAGCCCCTGATTTTCGACACCCAACATGGTCACATGATGCCACATGACCAAGATTTTCCACCCCGTGGGCTAACTTTAACCATCCTACAATTTTGATGCCAGTCGGGAAGGCCATATTTGTGTAGCGTTCCTATTTTCTGGATGCACATGTTGGGTTTGGGTCAAATTGTAGGCTTATTAACAACATAATTGGGCAAAAATGTAAAACAATGATATCTTTCTCAATTTTTGGCGAAATGAGGTGTAAAAAGAGTGAAAACAGGGGTTTTCGACAACTATGGATCCATTGGAGAGATTGGTTTTGTTTTGTGATCCTTATAAAATACTATAATTATACTTTTATTACGAATTTAGATCTCTTATCCAATTTTTATTGAAAATTTTTAAAACTAACTTTGTTCAACTGTATTTTCCGATATTCCAGGTCACAGAGAGCATAAAAAGAGAGCATACTTAGCAATATTGAAACTCATTATTCATTTGGAATGTGAAATTAAAAAGACAAAGTGAAAGGATTTGATCTCTAAATTCAGATTGTGACTCTCAAAACTCTTTTTTTTCTCCTTCTTCTCAAATATTTTTTCTCTTTCTACATCTTCATGCAAATGATTAGTGATTTCGGTTTCTCTTACTACACCACCAATAAATAAAATTGAAAACAAAATTAAATCTAGCTTACAAATTTAAAAAAAAAATACATCACCAAACTTGGTTCTTATTCATTGATTCTATCCTACTCTACTCTACTAGAAATAGAAGAATTAATCAAGTGTATGCATATTTCCAATGTAACCATCTACTAATAGGAGTAAAAATATATTCATGCTTAGTATTAAAAAATATGCATTAAAATACATCAAAGCATGAAAAACCAGTTGTTTTGGTAATGCAATTAAGAAGTAAGGAAGAACGGAAGATTGATGATGCTTGATCCTTTATTAGAACCATATTTCAATAAGGCCATGACATGGATTCCTTTATTGGTTTAGATAACATTGAATATCCTCCTTTATTATGCATTCCTCAATCTTATATTCTACTTGTTTCTCCCCATCAAACGTATTGCATGATTTTGAGTCTCTTCAACTGATTAAGAAGAGGAATTGAAAGAAACTTGAAGATGTTCTTATCAAGGTGGAGAGATAGACAAGTTTATGTATGTAGTTAAAATATACTCTGAAAATAATAATGATAAACCCATGTAATGATGAAAATGGTTACTTAATGTAAGGTTATGGGGCTATAGAGTTATGGAATGAGGGTAAAATGATGGAAATGTAGGAAAACATGGATAAAATTTTAGAGACCCAACACTCATAACTCTCCTTACTATCATTGCTCAACTATGGAACAAAATTCTCTTGAAATAGTGGAATGCCTCTTTCTCCTACTGGCCCAATTATAACATAGCATGATAGGTTACTATTGGTTAAGTTTGACTACGTCAACTCTTAACTACAGCTACAAATTAGACTCTTCTAGATTAATTTTCATGAAAAACATGTGGGTAGCTGCTTTTCCATCGATAATGGGGGCTGATGCGACATCCTATCAAACTATAGGTGTGAAAAGAGGAAGGTCAACTTTTGAGTGACATAACTTTTTCATATGGACTTCAATTGACATGCTTCTTGCATCGTTGGAAAGATCTCTATGTGTAGATTAATATGTAATGGAGCACGTAGAAGCATCAAAGGTTTACCCCCAAAAAGTGTCGTTTGATGCCTCAAAATGCCCTCGGTAGGTTTTAGTCATGTTTCTCCAGACTTGGTACCACATGTAAAAATAGTCTCGTGAGCCGATTCCTCCACTTTTTCCACTGTGAATGCATTAATATGGATGAAAAACAATATAATCATGCTATGAATTTCCTCAGATATTGTTCTGCCCTAATGAAACTCCTGACCTCACAAACATTTATAGGAACCAACCATTTCATGATGGTCTCCATCTTGGAAGGATATATATTCAACTCTCGTCCACTAATAACATACCCCAGTTACACCAAATACTAATCCACAAGCTCACACTTCTTGAGATTTGCTAGTAGTAGGTGCTTCTTTAATGTTTCCAGCACCTGTGTCAAATGTGAAATATTCTCCTCTGAGGTAGCACTATATATCAGTATATCATCCAAATATACAATAAAAAATAATATATGAAAGGTTGTCGTATGTCATTCATTAATCTCATAAACATGGTGAATTTCATAGTCCAAATGGCATAACTAACCACTCATACAAACCTTTTCTAGTTTTGAAGGTGGTATTCCATGTATCTTCTTCCTCGACTCTAACCTAGTGATATTCAGACTTCAAGTCCAACTTGGTGAACTGTTTTTCTTGCTACAACTAATCCAACAAATCATCTATCCTGGTGAGGGGGTATCTGTTCTTGAGCATGATTTTGTTCAACGCCCTATAATCTATGCACATTTGCCAAGTCCCATCCTTCTTTAGAATAATGATGATGGTTGACCCACATGCTGATGTACTTGGTTGAATGGCACCCTATTTCAGTAGTTTTTGCAACTGTTTCTTCACCTCACTTGCTTTTATAGCAGACTGTGTGTACAACGCAATATTTGGCAATGGGGAGTCTAGAAATAGTTGTATCTCGTGCTCCAATTATATTTTGGGTGGAAACCCTTTAGGATCTCGGAACACATCCATGCATACCTATAAAAACTCCTCCAATTTTTGTTTATGTTTCTTAGTACACCCCTGCAAGGATGCATTATCTCTTATCAACTCCTCTACATACTCAATTTCTGTTTAAAAAAATAACACATACTTCTTGCTAGATTTGATCAATTTCTTGGCTTGGTTGGTACCTAGTAGTAAATTTTTCAACTTTCCGTTATGTGCATTGATGATGAACAATTTTCAATCCTTGACGAGTTGGTAATGGTTGGCTCTCGTCATGAATATTTCATCATGCATGTAAATATATGGAATTTCAAACACGATTTCACAGACTTCTTGGGGAACCACATCTAGATCTACCTCATGAATAAAATCAACACTGATAGCAAATCTAATTCTCCATTTTTTTGTTACCTTCATCTTTGCATCCTTATTTTCCCATCCCAACGGATATGGGTTTGGATGATCATGAACTTCTAGGCCAAACTTCTTGACCAGCTCCGTTGCAATCAGATTCACCTACACAATCCCGAGTCAAGTAGGTAATCAATCTTTGTCTTCTTGACCTATATATTTTTATGGAAGTGTTTAGTCATTTATTTTTCTTCTTGTTGCTGAAGGCTACTCAAATTCACCTCCTTCTATACTAATGTATAGGAAAACTTCTCATCCACATCTTAGCTACTTTCAACTTGGTTGCTCAAATTAGTGGCCATGATATTCTTCTTGTTGTTATCTTTCGTCTTGTTCTTCAGTTTTAGCTCTAGATGTAACTTCCAACATTTTTTCTCTGTATGGTGATCAATGTTGCAGTGGTTTCTAGGATATTTGCATTAGTTTTTTGTTGTTGTCATCTTCTTATATTCCCCCCTTTTATATTCTCCTTCCACTCCTTGGAAGCATCCTTTTGTTCCTTCTGCTTTGGTATTCTTGATTACGCTATATTCAAGCCTATGTTCTCTAGCTATTGTACCTATACACGAGCCTCATCTAAAAATTTGGGATTGAAATTCATTACTTTCACACACAGATGGTGATGCAAACCCCCCAAATACTTGAGGATTACATCTGGGATCTTTGGAGAGAACCCAACATTATTGCCATCTCTCTGAACTTTGTGGTGTACTCCTGCATGTCCTAGCCTATCTTTTGCCTGAAGTAATATCACCAGACCCATGGGTCCATGTAGCCAATGAGATAAAACTATGACTTAATGAGGGTTTTGAAATCTCCCCATTTGGTCACTACAGTTTCTCCCTCTAACCTCAAGGATTTCGTGTGGTTCTCCCACCAATTCAGTGCATGGCCCTCTAATTTTAGTTGCGTAAATGAGATATTTTGTCCTTCATCAATTTGATGGATGTTGAAATAAACTTCTAGTTGTTGCAACCAGTGGCTGAGCTTTAGTGCATCGATATTTCCATGGTACGAATTGATATTCACTTTTTCTTCCATTTTAAATAGGGATTGATTCATGTCTCTCGAGTCGGGTTGATCTTTTCTGTATTCTTTCTTCAATTTCTTTTTCATTTCTCCTTGATCTTCTGATCCCTGTTCTGATTTGTCCTCTTCATTTGAAACCCTTCTTCTCCAAATATCCCTAGCTTATTTCTCAGGACCGCCATGAGGAGGTTAACATTGCGACTTATGTTTGTGACTTGTTGTTTTAGCCATGATAACCCAACCTCTGCAAGATAACAAGGGTCATTTACAGATTTGCCACCCATGATTAGGGTTTTATGATTTTCGACTTTGACATTGATATCTGCAATCTCCATAAATACCCAAAGAAACCTACTCTAATACCAAATGATCTGTAAACTATCGTGGATATTCCAATAACTAGTTCGTCACAACATATTTGAAAATATTATATTAAAAATACGAAATTCTACATTATTACAGTTTTGTTTAATTTCTAGATTTGTAGGTTTTACAGTAATTAGTGCATGCATGTGAATGGAAATTATACGAAAAAGTAGAGAATGCAAAAATAAGCTCACATAGTCACATAAGATACAAAATATGCCTTGGGAAACCCTTTCAGTATAAAACTCGGTTGGAAGATGAGATCACTTCTCTCTCTTTCTCTATTTGCAAAATAAGGTTGCAGTTACAAAGAAATAATACTTGTGACTTGTGGGCTACTACATTGCACATATCCTCTCTAGGTGCTCTACCTCCTATCTCTCTTGTCTATCCTTACCCATCTATGTAACAAAACTCTCTCGAAAGAATGAAATGATTCTTCCTCCTAGTGGCTCGATTATAACATAGCCAATAGTTTACTAGTGGTTTAGTTCTACTACATAAACTCTTAACTAGAGTTAAAAAATAGGCTCTTTTATATTCTTTTATATCACAAACATATGGCTATCCCATTTTCCATGAATAATGGGGGCTAATGCGACATCCTCTTGGACTATATGTGTGAAAACAGAAAAATCAACTTCTAAGTAGCATAATTTTTGAATAGGACTCTGATTAGCACGCTTCTTGCACCATTGGAAATATATTTGTGTGAAGAATAACATTAAAAGATGAAATGCTTAAGTAACATAGTTTTATCCCTAAAAAATGTTCTTTTATGCCTCAAAATGCTCGAGAAAGGTTTCAGACCCTGTTTCACCAAACTTGGTCCAGTCGGTAAAAAAAAATCCATGAGTTGATTATTCTACTTTTTCCAATCCTAATGCATCAAGATGGGTGAAAAACAATATAATGATCTAATCTGGATCACATATGAACTATTGTAACTCATGTGGATGCATCCTAAAGGATAATTTGAGATGAATATGCTATTTTATGTGAAAATAAAAATTCAAATAACTTTGAAAGCATATCGGTGCTTGTAAAACTAATTACATCGATGCATTTAGATAATAATTGCACCAATGCATTAAAACAATAAATTCACTTGGGTCTAATATTTCAAAAATAAAAAAGGAATTCTCCAATATCGATGTGTTAAAAGAAATTAGTGCACTTATAAGTTATCTTAATCGGTGTGTGTTACTAGTGAGAAGACCGATGATTTTTACTGTGAAACGCATTGATGTTCTAAACAAAGTGGAAAAAAAAGGACTTTGTTTTTTTCAAATTAAAAAATGAGCGGTAATTGATTTTTCGAAATCTAATTTCATAAATACTTTTAAATAGTAAAGAACTATTCGCTATTTCATTATTTTTCCCAAAATTTTAAAGGAGAAATTTGTAAGAGAGACATATTGGGAGCATTGTGGAGCAACATAATACTTTGGAATAGTAGAACTATTTAGAAGATCATAATTTGAAAGGTACAGTGATTCACTCAAAACCTTGCAAAGTAAAAAAATTTACTGTTGATTTTACTAATAAAAAAATTTACAATGTTTGTTCCTACTTAAATTTAATTAAAATTCAGAAAAAAATAAAAACCCTACATAGTAAAAGTTTAGTTATTGATTTTATTAATAAAAAATATTACAATGTCTGTTCTTACTTAGCTTTAATTAAAATTCCCAAAAAAACCAAACAAATTCAATACATGCCTTAAATACTTGTTTCTTCTTCTTTATATGAATACAAAATTTCACCTTAGGGTTTAAATCCCTCTATCACTTCACAATGAGGGCTTTTCATTTTAGGCATTTTAGATTTAGTGGGTTTGTGTTACTATATATAAGGTGTTTAACATGTAAAGGAGGGGGACCACTTATTGAATCAGATTCAAACCCCATCAACATTGTCTATTTTTTTTCTTAAATGACTTATGTTTATCACTGTGCCATGTGTAATATAACACATTGATGCACCTATAATAAATAGCACCACAAAGTCCAAAAAAATTAAGTTTAATTTTTTATGTTTTCATTTTTTACTATGATGGTGGTGATTTTAGCATTACATATTGCACCGTAATAATTTAAATTTATTTAAAAATAATAAATTTATTAAGGAATTTAGACTTCTGTGATCCATAACATTGTTTAGAGAATTTTCGGCGAAATCACATAAATAATCATTTGTCGACGCGTTTCGAACCAACCTGTGTGGTTCATCATCAGGACAAGTTGAAGAACCGATCCAGTTTAGCTAGTTAAATAGTTAGGGCACAGACTCCAATGGCTAGATTGATAATGGCTAACTTTGACCTTATGACCCTAGTCTAATAATTAATATTCTTTAATTATTATTATACCAAGAAATTAGTTAAATTGGGTAAAAGAATATAAGAAAAGAACCCCTATAGGTTAGTAAATCATTTATCTCTATAACTAAATATAATTGTTTATTAATAAGTGTATACATATACACATATAACGATCCCATATTGGGTTAAAATAATATTAATGGTTTATTATATAATTATCTATCATTTTAATGGTTCGAAACCATTAAAATGATAGATAATTATATAATAAACCATTAATATTATTTTAACCCAATATGGGATCGTTATATGTGTACATATATACACTTATTAATAAACAACTATAATTAGTTATATAGATAAATGATTTACTAACCTATAGGGGTTCCTTTCTTATATTCTTTTACCCAGTTTAACTAATTTCTTGGTATAATAATAATTAAAGAATATTAATTATTAGACTAGGGTCATAAGGTCAAAGTTAGCCGTTATCAATCTAGCCGTTGGAGTCTTTGCCCTAACTATTTAAATAGCTAAGCTCGATCGGTTCTTCAACTTGTCCTGACGATGAACCACACTGGTTGGCTCGAAACGCGTCGACAAATGATTATTTATGTGATTTCGCTGAAAATTCTCTAAACAATAATAAATTTTACGGTTAGTGTGTTTATGCACAAAAACACACAAGTTACCAAACTTATTTTTGGCTGAAAATTATGTGATTTATTTATAAAATATATTTAATATCTTTTGTAATGAATGGTACAGATTCTATATCGATAAAAAATGTTTGATAATTGGTCAAGTAACAAAAATATTGATCGATACAATGCTTACACATCCAAAAGAGCACAAAATGCAAGTTCTTTGTCATTTTTATACAAAATTAATATGCTTGAACTATATGCAATTTTAACTAATATGTATTAGTTATAGTGTGTCATGCAAAGCCACAAAATGAGGAAGCTTGATAAAATTATTTTTTATATAAGTGCAGACGAGCATCAAAACATGATGGAAAAATTGCAAAAGGATGAATCAAGTGAATGAAAAAATACTATTGAATATGACTTTTCTTTTTCATTAATAATATACGTAAGAATATTAGATAACATGTTTCAAAATATCTATTAATTCACATATTATTAATGTTATACAAGGACCAAAAACAAAGGAAAATAATGTCATTCGAAGAAAAAAATTATAGAACATATAAATGATAATTTATTGGTTCTTAGCTCATTTGGAGTGGTCCTGGAGGTTAACAAAAGGGGGGAAACATTTACAAAACTAAGAAGGATGTAATTGAATGAACGTATATACATACTTTCCACTTACAATATGGAAATCAATCCAATGATTCCGAGAAGAAAGTTATATTTAAACTACATGTAATGTTTCCAAATCAATGGCCAATGAGACCTATTAGACTTGCAACAGCAAAAGCATACAACAACAAAATAGAATCATTCAAAATGTAATATTCCTACTTAAAATGTGTTTCTAGAATTATATGTATATATTACTACAAAACATTAATTTATTAATATCAATTTTGTTATATTTAGTTTTCATATATAAATATAAAAATAGTTTATTACTTTTTCACGAAGATTAAAAATTCCCAAAGGATCAATGAATTGATATTTGAAACGTGCGAGTAGGAATGTTCAAAAAACATTTACAAGGAGGTGGTCAAAGAAATGGACATAATTGCATCACAAGAGGAGCCATCTCAACAACAACATTCTTCAACTGTATGTAATCATTGAATTTTTCTATTTTATAGATATAGAAAAATAATTTATCATTAAATATTAATTTTCAAGTATTTTCATGCAAAAAAAAATTGGAACCCATTCAACATATAACACAGGATGACGAGGAAGAAAATGGTTAATATCAAAGTTTGTGAGTTATTGTTAATATTTCCTTATATCAACTTAAGATTTCTTTTTTGTATATTTTAAGTTGTTTTACAACAACCATCCTTGAATGTCTTCATATAGGTGATAGCATACAAAGAAGAGTCAGCGGAAAAATTGATTGGCATTAGGTTAAATATGGGTCGTGAGTATATGTTGGCATATTGTGGAATTTGCAAGTATATATGTTGTTTTACTTCTCTGAGTTTATAATTAATAGAATAAAAAAATCCCTTATAATAAATCTATGATTTACTATGGGGTATAAAACTTGCAAGAAACAAAGTATGGAACTATACCAACAAAATAGTTGTTGAAAGAAGGCATGAGATCTAGTTTTGAAAGGGTGTGTATAATTCAAGACGCAACTATTGGTATCGTACATTTCTCTTCCATTTACATTGATGTATATTATTTATTTCAATTTCATTATTCTCATGAATGTAGATACACTTATTTTTATGTTCGTAGATGACATTTGAAGATGAAAAAAATTGATGCAATCAATAAAACATTCATCTAAATAACGTGAAACATGGAAGTAGCTCAAGCACTAAAAACAATTCCAATGAATATTGATGATTTATTTGGATATTAATACAAGATGTTTTATTTTTTGTAATAATTGTCTGTCAAAAACAAACATTTTGTTTAATGTAATGGACATAGTTTCCTAACTGAAAGGCAAGGGGTTACCCATAACTATCGCATTTTGTATGACAAGGAGCCCTTTATTCATATATAGTAAAACACATTTTAATTTATTCTATTGTGTTGTCCAATGTCGCTATGAAATGTTACACCACTAATTAAATACATGAATGATTAAATATTATAATGAAAAGATGTGAAATCTAATGATATAACAAATTAATCCAAACATCATATACAAATTCACTTATCAAAATTTAATTTATATGAATATTGTTATAAGATATATGCCAATTTTTCAATGGATAACAGATTTTAAAAATCACAATAATTTCATTGTCACAAGTCGAAGTTTCTAAAACGAGAGAATGGATGCCAAGACATCATATATTGATGTGCACTTCTCTCAATACAAGCTTTTATACAATGATATTTATAATAAAAAAATGGTATCCCAATGCTTTTGTACATACAAAAGCCCATTGTGTTTGTAAAATAAATATGCACGGGAAGGTATATGTTTCATGCACCAATGTAATTCACCTTTAATGCACCATTGCATCATTACCTTTAACATATTGATGTGTTAGATTCCATAAAAGCTTCGGTAAACCTGGGTGTTGTTTATACAACTGATCAACACGACTGCATCATTATGCATAACTACCTGGTGTGTTGGAGAAGATAAAAGCACCCAAGTTGCAGTATTATTTTGTTTGCTTGGTGCCCTTCCTGAAAATGTATTGCCCAGGGCATTTTTAGAATACATAATCACCAGGGAGGTATACTTTTCAGGCATTGTTGTTCTTTGAATTCAACACCCTGGGGCATGGTATCATAGGTTGTACAAGCCATTACTTTTTTATTATTAAAGCACCGATGCTTTTATAAATTCAACGTTTTGGTGCTCAAAATGTTTGGCTCCAATCTTGATGCTTTTATTTAAATTTACAACATGGGTTCTTTTATATTGGTAGCATACCACTAAGCTTTGTCCAATAAGCACACTGCTAAGAAATCATTTGCTAAAACCTTCGATTGCCCAATTTGTTTTTACTTGTAATGAAGTTATGTTATCAGCTCCACTAAAAAATCTGCAACCACAAATGGATGTTGTAGCGGAGGTTTTTTTTTGACAATTTTTACCAATTTTATAACACTAAGAACCTTTGTTGTAACCTCCACTAGAAGGTCTTTTCCATGTAGTGTGTATTCATGGTTAGTCTAGTTCAACTCAGTCAGTTCCACTCTCGATTTTGCTTTGTTTCTAATTTTGAGTTTATTCTTCACTACTACATGAAGGGCAGTTTTAAGACAAAATAAATCTTTTGTCTTAAAAAGACACTTTTTGTTTTAGTTATTTTTCATCAAAATTTAATATCAATTGAATTGTATTAACTATAAAATTTAAGGAAAAAATAGTTTGAGGCGAAAATATTTTAAGACAAAACTTTATATTTAAGACAAAAACAGTTTGAGACAAAATATTTTAAGAGAAAACTTTACATTTAAGACAAAAACATTTTAAGGCAAAAGTTTATATTTAAGACAATGGTCACTTAAGACGATGCCAATTAAGATGAATCTCATTTAAGACAATTAACAATTAAGACAAAACCATGTCAATTTAAGAAAATATTATGACTCTGACAGTCTGCCCTAAGTCCGCAAGCTTGCAGACTACCACTGTCTCACACGCTATATCAAGGCTGCTATTTCACTTACGATTCATGTTATCTTATATAAATATAATGATATTTTAGGCTCTTTTTTTGTGGGGGTAGCTGACTCTGAAGAATGCGACAACTTTTCCTGACAAGATTTCTAGGACATCAATTCCTCTTATGTCCCTTCAATCTTTGTTGATACAATTAGAGATAATTTTTCT
This sequence comes from Pinus taeda, assembly GCA_000404065.3. Lineage (NCBI taxonomy): Eukaryota > Viridiplantae > Streptophyta > Pinopsida > Pinales > Pinaceae > Pinus > Pinus taeda. The sequence continues at coordinate 105,022 of APFE031163671.1, forward strand.
GTCATTGCATCATGGAAGTTTCCACAGAAATTCCATAAGTGGATAGGGGATAATTATAATTTTTCCTTTTTAAAATAGATATTCAAACCACATGAAATTTAATCATATCATTTTCTTTATTTTATATTATATTTTTCCTTTTTCATTAATCCTTTTAAATTAAATATAAATTATAATATGTTAATTATATCAATTTTTTTTAATTAATTATAAAATTAAAATATAACATTTTGAAAAGTTAGAATATTTTTAACCAATTTTTGAGTATTTAATTTAATGTATATTTATTTGAAAATTATATTAAAAACTATACAAAAAGTAATAAATTAAAGATAATTTGATTTCAAAACAATTACAATATACATACCACATCCTAAAAATATAATAAATAAATAGTTAAAGATTATTATTTATTGGTTGACATAACTCATGAGGATTTTAACTTTGAATCTCATGCTTTTACATAATACTTCATAATAAGGTGATTGTCAATTGAGTTACACTGCATGAGCTAATTTTTTTTTTAAATATATGAAAAAGTTTAAATTACTTCAACCAAAACTTTCATATAAATTTGCAAGAAACTAGAAACTAACTCCTCCTCCAAGAATTGAAGGACATCCTCTTCACTCCTTTAGTTATTTGAAACCTTACTAAACCTTTCTCTGATACCACTTGTTAAGAGGTGTAGAGCTATAACTAGGGTCTCTCACACCTCTAATTATTTCACATTAATAAATCAATCCGGGAACGTTTTGTTATTGTAAAGAGTAACTCAATCCGAGGCTATTTTTCCGAGTAATGCTTAGTAGTATAGTGTTCAGAAGATACAAAAGAAAACAGATGCTAAGTTGTAACTGAACTAATCCAAAAGATAGAATCACACAAGACAGTTGATCAGTCAAGGGTACGGAAGCAATAACCCATCCCTCTAGAAACTGATAAAAAGGAAATTAGAGCATGGAATTATAGGTCTGGGAGCTAGGCAGTGTCTTGCTGAGGCTCACTATAGCCTTAGACCTTCTCTCACACCAAAACAACGAAGGCAGGTAAATAAAACGACAGAAGATAAAATGGAACAACAAAATGGAAATGGAGCAGCGATAAATGGAACAACAGTAAAATGGAACAACAATCGAAAGAACTGAATCTCGCGAGTTAAAACCAACTGATTCACACTCTGATTTTTTCTTCAAGCAAACTAGATAAGATATACTTCATGAAACACCATTCCTTGATGAATTATGGAACATCAAGCATCAATAATATATACATGTTCTATACTAATATAGTAATCTGAGAATCATGGATGATATAACTATGTTTCTAAACAGAGTAACATTACTTTCAAGTCCCAACAAGTATTATTTCACATGGATCCAATGACAGTAACATTCATACCGACACTCTGTTACAGAAATAGCTTATTAAAGACGCAATTCAACTCTGAATAGATCCAATTATACAGTGCCAAGTCATTACATGGAGAAATCATTCATATATTGATCATAACAAAGCATAGCATATCATATGAAAGATGTATCAGATTACTGAGTAATAAAGATAAACAAACCACACACAAATCATAGTATAATGATACAAAAGCAAGTGTCCTTCGAAGCCGGGCACTTAGCTGCCAATGGTACACCGCCTTAGATTACTCCAGACACAGAGATGAAATAAACACCAAGTCTTTTATATTAATGCATCAAAAAATGTATAACAAAACCAGGTCTTAGTGAGACTCGATGATCAAAGTTTTGTTCTGAAACTTAAAATTATAAAAACAGTAGTCCCTTTGCTCAATGATGTTGTTCCTTTATATAAATGTAATGAAAGAGGTATCTAGATAACAAAGATAAGTAAAACAACGATCCCTCAGGATCGAGGATCCTGAGGGATTCGCCAATCAGTTAATACTTCACTTTTCTTTCTTGCATTCTCCGAATCGGTATCCCTCCTTCCTTTCCTGGGATATTCAGCTCTGATTTGCTCGATCTTGTTCGCATCTGGTTCCCCTCTGGAGGGACAACAATTATTATTCCTCTGCTTCTCGCTTTTGGACGACAACTCCTTGCTTCCACGTCTTCCTGCATAGAAAAACGACAATTATTAGTAATTGAGCTTCCTTTGTCAATTCCTGCACATTTTATTAGAATCCTTTATCTCTTTTGAATTTATAAGGCAGAAAAGGTTACAAATATTATTGAAAAGCCACTAAATTGCTTGTCAAAAGCATACCTTCCAAGTGCTCCACACACCCCCCTGCTTACCCTGTTTCATGCCCTCACGAAAACATTATAGTTGACATGCAAGGCGGTGAGAGAATAGGCCAGAGAGGGGATCTCGCGAGGAGGCCGAAAACCGTGATGAGAAACTAGATTATCAAAGAACTGATTTATTTGATCCGCAGGCATTTCATACAAGGCCTGATATCCGGGTGTAGGGTGCCAAATAATTGGACTGCGAAATCGATACCCCAACTAGGATGGCCCTGCTTGCAGAATCCGTTCCCCATAAAGGTTCAATAGGTTGGCAGCCAGCTCAAAATTCTCGTATTTGAATGGTTCCCTGAGCTGAATATTTGGGCTAGAGGTCCGGTATCGAAATTTTGCAGCATCGATGGCAAAGTCTTTAATAGTCAGGAAATATTTCAGACTATGTCGGATCAAGTCTTCGTGCATGGGTCCTAATATCTTGATGATACCCAGGATCCTCATAAGGCTCCTATGCTCTCTCCATAGCGTCACTGGGTCTCTAGGTTCGGCTCATACCCATAAGTCTAGGCTATTCTCCTGTCTCTGAAAGGTGTTATAAGCTTTCAGCCATTTCAGCTGATTATCCCCAAATGAGATAAAGGCTTGGAATTGTATATCGCCAACAAAAGGGCTAGGATTTAAATCAGTTTCCTGGTCTAGCACGAGGTTGTGCAAGTAAAACTCGCACAATAACCTTTGAACCTTAA